>CM052129.1:17638251-17816130 GCA_028454255.1 Halictus ligatus
TTGTAATTGATCGGTATCCTCTCAACGGGGGGAGTATGTTCCGTCCGTAACGGATTTCTAAATTGCCTTTTCCTAACATTTGGCAACCAGATGTTAGATGCTTGCAAGCAAACTCGCTGCTCATAAAGTAACGGTTTTGCTACCCAAAAAACGGCCCATTCTTCAAATGGGAATTGCCCCCCGTGCCAGCATTAGGTTTATTGTAGACATAATTGAATTAGCGAAGTCAACTCCGTCGAACCGTCCTGCAATAAAACGGCCGGTACACGTGCGCGCAATGGGACATCGGGCCTCAAGCGTTTATGACGGCCCGCCCATTCATATCCTTTCCGAACGCCAGGTCGATATACCTGATGCACCGAAACCTCGTCCATTCATTTTTTGGAGTATAAATAGGGTGGACATCAGGTCCACCTTGGTCAGTCGTCAGTCTTCAGTCGTCAGTGTGAGTCAGTCTTTAGTCAGTCTTCAGTGGTCAGTGTGAGTCAGTCGTCAGTCTCTCAGTCTTCAGTTCCACGTTGGCCACGCGCCTACTCGCGTTCCCTTGCGTCCGCCTTTCTGTCCGGTCTTTCGACGCTGTCAAGACCACAGAACTTCGCTTCGATCAACCGCTCACCCGATCAGCGACATAGTAACTCAGAGTTCAGGACCTATGTGTAGGCACATCGAGCCAGCCTACGCACACTACATTTTCTGGTCCTTCGAGCCGGATCTAGTCACATTGTAATTACCATCATCTACCATCGAAATAAACGATTCAACCCAAACTAGCTGTCCATCATTAGTTTGATGTACAGCGGTACCTGAATATCGTCAACGCGTAACCGGATTTACAACCCGGTTAGATTCAGAAGAGTCGCGGTATTTTCGGTACCTTCGTGTAGTCTCCGATCCCGCCTACGCAACAGACTACTCGATACAATGGAAGCATATTATTTGTTAGACAAATTGTGATAAACGATTTATTATTGCGTACGCAGAAATCCCGCGAAAACGACCATAGTCTTTTATCGGATCGGCGCACAGTGGTCCGGATCGAAAAATTTAGGGACATTTGTGTATAACTTTTGAACCGATTGAGATATTGAAATGAGGTTTGAACTAAAAAATATTATAAAATAATCTCTTTGGAATAATACATGTTAGAATATGTTTCTTGTTTAATTTCTTAGTTATTTTTATAAATTGTTATGTAGTTGTTGAGTCAGTTGCTTTCCTTATTAAAACCATTATATGATAGTTGGAAATTCAAATCTTATAGTTTTCTTATATATAATCTAATTATGTATTAGAATTTTTGATAAAATGTACACATATAAAAGTTATTAAGTAAGGTATCTAACGTTACAAATATATGTTGCGAGCAAAAATAATATTAATATTTTATTTACTTTATAAAATAGAAGTATACTAATTAATCTTACCATTTTGATGTTGAAGAAATATTACATGAACCTGTTTTAGAGTTATTTAATTATTTCATTAATTTGTTAAGAGTTCTCGGGTTGCCTCGTGCTTCACAACGATCAACGCGCGACGACCGTACTCGCCGCAACATTGTCAGCTTTAAACAACTATAAATTGTAAAGTAGGACGAAGTAGGAAATGATTCTTGTACGGTTATTTCAAGGAAGTTGTACCAAAAATATTTCTTTTTAGTAGAGCCTGGAAGTTTTGGGGAAAAAAAGATATCCTTTGGTAAGTATACAACATTTTTTTAATCTGTCATATATATCATTCGGCATTATATTTTAAATACATTATTATTAGTTATTACTAAAAAAAATATATGATTTCTTATTGGGAAGGGATGCCCCATATCATAAAAAATGAGAGAAAATATAGGACAAAATGGTGAGGACATCGCAAAGAACTTATGCTGTTTTGCCTGGTGAAATATGCTACTTTCAAAACGCTCAACTTTAAATGATCGTAGTAACTAAAATATTTATTCAATATCATTAATTTCTTCATTTTCGAGGTCTATTGACGCTTACAAAGGCATCCAAAAAAATGCTCTAGAAGGAGGAAACAGCATGCATCCCTGTATCGATTACGTGTCTTCGAACCAGTTCGCGGACAGATCGAGAAAAATGAGGTTCCGGTAGTGTGCGTGTAGCGGTGTCCGCGATAAGAAAGGAAGAAGCGACAGGAAACGCGGAAGGAAGAGGAAAGTTGCAACGTCCCGAGTCCGCTGCACTGGACTAGATGGCAAACCGATGTTCTGCTGGAGTGTAAATCCACTGCTATAGATTCAATTCCGGCTGATTTAGTTCCCTCGGTTTCAGGGAGATAGGTTGTCCGCTCGGCGCACCATGATTAACTATATTCGTCCGCAGAATTTGCATACTCCGCAATTTCTCGAAAAATTACTTCTTCCTCCTTCGCTTTCGCCAGTTCAGATAGTTTCCATCGAAGTTAAACTGATCAGTCTTATATCTATTAATATATTACAGTGTTTTCTCGATATATGTCCACAACACGGGTCTACCCAGGGACATATATCGGCTAGAAGATACTATTCTTTGATACAGCGCCGAACGTAGAGGAGGACAACGAAGCTCGAGTGACCTTGGTCGCCGAGGATTGTAAACATACATGTCTACACGAAACATGTCCACAACACGGGTCTACCCAGAGACATATATCGGCTAGAAGATTGTAATATTCTTTGATACTCGAGTGGTCTCTTAAATCTAAGTTGATTCGACTCTCGGATGGCGGGACTTGGGTCAATTTGGACCCAGAATTATATACGTTTCATCCAAATTTTAACTTTCTAGAGGGTAGTTCAAATGATTAATGATTTGAAAGAAGCAGGACCAAAAATATGTGAGACAAGTGAAGCGTTAGTATCATATAAAATCCCAGAAAATATTGCAGACTTACCCTAGAACTGCGGTATTTGGGTCCACTTTGACCCAAAGTTACAACATTCCATTTAAATCAATATTGGTCTCAAAGAAGTAGGTTTAAAAGTATGTAAAATAAAATTGGTGAGTACAGATTTGAGTGGTCTAAAGTACGTAGTCTAATTGTAAGTTAAGAAAGAATTGAGATGTTCACAACCGGATCAAGATCAGATTTTAAACATATGGTTTGGAGACGACATATAGTTGACACCTAAATTTCAGCGATCATTTATCTTCAGTGCTCCCCATTTTTCAATACCGACCACTTCGGTTCTGGAACAGCCTAGATCCATCAATACTCTCTCTCTATGTAACTGGTTGGCTGACTAGAACCTTTATCTCGAGCAGACCTTGACCACAGAAACTGATGAGTGCAAGGTTGGCCGGGCTCCCATGTCGTCACGCCCCACAAGCCTCGTAATTCTAACTTTTTGGTACTGGGCACCTGGGTTCCATTGTCTAGACCACCTCTATACCATGAATGCTCCCCACATATGGGGACTCTAGGCTGGCTCACTAGAGGCTTTGTCCCAAGGACCCTATAACTCTAGAACCCTATCAGTGCTAGTTTCAGTGTACCCTTTTCAATCGGACCTGCGCGATTGCAAACAGTTGGTTCTAATTTATTTTTACTTCAACCCAAATGTCAAGTGACGTTAGACATGCGTTATTGTGACACTTATTGTTAGGAATAATTAGGTTGAATAACCGTTCTGACTAATAAAATTAGGAATGAAGAGACGTACTGAAATAATAAGATTAGAGTAACTCCAGCTAAAACTATTTTTATTATTTTATGGTCATAGTAACAAGTTGGCACAGAAAATAATTTGTAGATAATATATATATATATATATATATATATATATATATATATATATATATATATTGTGAGCGTGAAGTCGTAGCGACCAACATGGCAGCGCCTTTACCTGTCAAAAACGTTTGTAATTGGCCGACTTTAAACACGCATAACTTTTGAACCAGTGAATTCCTAACATTATAATTTGGATTTTTAGTATTTTCTCATAAAATCTACAGGATTATATTTTAAAAAGTTCAAACTTTGTGGTCCCTTAAGTTAAAGTTTAACCCTTTTCATTCTCTCACACAACCGCCGCCAAATAATCATAGTTTATTTTTTATATATAATAATAATGCTCTGTATCCTTGCATCGTACAAAAACCGGATAAAATCGAAGTCGGACAAGTTCAGATTTTTGCACGTTTCTCCTTCGTTTCTCAAATATTCGCATGGAACAACGCAGACAATATTTTACAAATACGCACCGAGAAGTATGATCAATTCATAACCCCCTTTTACGACACGTTTACATATTTCATGGAAGCTCGTAACACTTCTTAGCTTCACGGTTGTACGGGCTGTCTTCCTGTTTACGAAGATTGTGGATTCGTGTAGTCGCTACGTGTTCCGCGGAAGGTTGGATTTTACGTAAACTTCGAGCGATTTTACGGTTCTATATAAAGTAAAGCTGTACGAAGCAGCTCGCGGGAAAAACAAATTTACAACTTGCGCGTGGCTAGAGGTGACTGCGTTTTCGAGGCGTGGCCCGCCTTTGTTTTGCGCACACTGCGCTGGTCCGAGTCAATAAATGCCCACAGGGCTCCGGGCATTATTTCATAATTATTGTCGTGCGAAAACCCCTCGCTAACTAACTTCACGCGTCGTCGGATAACTAGCGCGTGAAATCGATATGACGGGAAATGTATTCGCCGTGTCGAGAAACTTAGAAGCGGGCATAAATCAGTCTTCAAGTAAGCGGCACACGTTTCTTGTCGATTCGTATATAGGAACCTCGAAAGCTCCGCCATTTGTTCTCGAAAGAGGGGCGGCTTTGCCCGCAACCCTTTTGACCCAGGTCTTTCGTATTGGGATCTTGTTCCCTTTTATTTTAGAAATCGGTACAGTGAGTTCTCGATATATGTCAGCAACGCGGGTCTCGGTGTCGTTTATCGCCAAGGAGACATTTTTCTTTCATACGTGCCGAACGCAGAAAGGGACAGCGATGATCGCCGCCGAGCAGTGTAAACATATTCGTCCTATACTATACATGTCAAAGTCACAGTCTGGCAGCGACGAATACCGTCTAGAAGATCCTACTTTTCGTTGATGCAGTCCGCGGTAGTGGGGATAATTCCGCGACGTTTATCAGTCCTGTCTCGGCGACATATACAGAAATCACTGTATTTTTAAATTAATTTTTGTGGAAGTGGACTATTTTTGTACTTTTTACTAAAATTATGCAATTCGTATGTCGAATTTATTACAACGACGTTAGTTTCAAAATGGTTTTAAGATAAAAGGATTTCTTCTCTAATGTGTGTAGATTGATCAATTTATTATTGAGTTACCATGGCAACTATGAAAAGTGATATGCTACTGAAATCGCCAGTTAAATAATAATTCAGATAATTTGCATAAAAATTACACTTGTTATCTTAAAATATAGTCCCACATATATGCAAAATTTTAAAATACTGTTACGGGTTCCGAGCATCTTCAAAGAATAAAACGTGTGGAATACCAATAAACCTTTATTAAATAGAGGAGGAGTACTCAGTTTTGTGTCTTCCCTAAGCAACGTTCGTCAACCGACTCTCTCATGTCTCCGAAGATCATTCGACGCGGTGTCTCGATATCATAACATACCGATACTCGTAACAATACTTAACCTACAATAAGCTAACCTAATAACAGGCTCTTTTAATTTTTGAGATATTTGCATAAAGGGATAGTCGAATTAAGAATTCAGTGTAGTATGCTTGTCTGGAGAACCCATATAACACCTCATATTTACTTATAGTTTAGATATTGGGTTTATACACAGATATTGTCCCGTAACTGGTGGTACAACCGAGCAGGGGGTGATTCTACATGAAAAACTGAGTCGAAAATATGCAATAAAATTTTTTGGTACAAGGCTTTGTTTTCGAGAAAAATGAGTTTGAAAATTTGTCTAAAAAATTATCAAACCCATTTTTCTTGAAAACAAAGCCTTGTATCAAAAAATTTTATTCTATATTTTCGACTTAGGTTTTCATGTAATATCACCCCCTGCTTGGTTGTACCACCAGTTACGGGACACCCTGTATATTGCTGCTTTTTTCTCTTATCTTGGATGTTATTATTGTCGATGCTTCGTCGCGTCTCCGCGATGTGAAAATATTTAGTCCACGAGGGTTGTAAATCCTCGAGGTCATAATTTCGTCACCTCAGATAAGCGAGTCTTTACGGCACTTTACGGTGTCAGGGACAGTTAAATTGCATTGGTTGTAAACTTGAATTGTATGATAAATAAATAAATAAATAAATATATATATATATATATATTTAAGACTGCGAAGCTCGAAGTTCTCGAGCTTCTTGGAAACTCACGGGGTATGGGGATAATTCCCAGCTGTAGTAGGGATAATTCCGCGACGAGTATCAGCCATGTCCCGGCGACATATATAGAGAATTCACTGTTTTACCTATTTATTAGTGCACACCGAATCATTTTTACTTTTTTTTCAATACGTTTCAAAGGAATAAGTATTGTACCTTTAAAACATGTAGTAATTTTTAAAAAGTGTTCTTTTCACTCGAATTTGGCTACTCGGCCACTAGGAAAGATTGTCGAGTAGATGTCTAGAAGCAAAGAAGCTAATAAATTTTATAACAATATTCTGAATGGCTGAGAGAAGCATATTTTTAATCTCATCTATTCAAGGGCTGCAGGCACGTGCCTCTGGAAAAAGAATTGCCAGCAGGTCGCCATTCGTCATCTCCTTTATTCAGCGCAACCCACATAAATATAGATCAATATAAGGAATCCGTAAAGTATACAGTCAGTACATAATGTACCGTGCAAACAGGTTGTTGATTGCGTAGATGACAAAGTGTTTAAACGATGTTCTCTATAAAAACATGTACGTGCCACGAGAAATATTTCAGGCGAATATCGTCGAACGATAACAAAGTGTCTCCTACGGGGCGGATAGAAGCAATTAAACTTCAATAATGATGTTACAATCGAGCACTCGATTCGCATTTTATCATTATTCGTGGATGTTTACTCGTTACCCCCCCCCCCCCCCCCCCGAATAGTCGAGGAACAGCCATGAATTATTTATGTTATGAATATAGAATTCGTCAAAAGTTTCATCTAGTTTCTAGTGTCTTACCGCGGACGAGACTCTATCAACTTGTAATTAGTTCTGCGCCTCGTTACGACGATGATCACAACATGAATATGTATTTACGTATTAAGGACTCTTTCGGCCCGAGACCATTCTCCAGGAATACTTTCGGTTTTCTCATAATCCTATTTGCATGAACAATCTGGCCCAGTTTGCCGCTTCCGTCGCCGAGTCGCATCTTGTGAAAAAAATCTTTCAGAGAGAATCCTTATTTACTTAGGAATTATATCCCTATTCAAATGTGCGGCGTTATAAAATGTCGAAAAATATAGATTATTTCATCTTTTAAAAATTTTTAATTGGTTTCTCGAAGCGGAAATGTTCCTGTATTTTATAACTTTGGTGAGTTATTTTATTTCATCAAAATTATTTACTATAACATAGAAATGCATAAACAAAAACTTCGTAACTTTTTATAATGCGTAATAGATTAATCAGAAAATTATTTATTCGCAAACGTGTCAATTCTTTATACTTTCAAATTATAATTACTGAATCTGCAAACATTTTTATGTTGCGATTATAATGATGCTTTTGTGACTAATAATTAACTAAATTTATTTATTCGGGTGTAAAAAACAACACAAATCAAATCAGTTACTTTTAGTGCTCTTTACTGCAACAGTTTGTTATAATTTTGTTATTTTTATTACTGTTCATTTTATGCAACAAAAAATTACAGAAATCCTTTAACTGTATATAATAATATACATGAATAATAATCATTTTCGAATGAAAATCGATTAATTTTCTGTTTCTAGAAATTTCAGAGCATTATAAATCACGATTTGGTGAAGTAAAAGTTAAAATTGTTAAGATATGAAGCGGGGACCATTTGTGTAAATTTCTATTTCTCGGGAGCGTATGAGAGCTAATACAGGAAAGTGCTACTAAATTATGAACTGCAGCGTAAGTGTTCTGATAAATTTACAACTATTCTTCCGGGTAACTCAAATAATTAACCGGCTTGCAAGAATATCAAAATGGCGGAAGACAAATCCAACCTTGTATATTAATTCATATCCCGCTGAAACTGGCGTAGATCAAATGCAAGTAACATACAGGGTGACAGAAAAATGTTGTACTTCCTTGAAAGGGGTGATTCCTGGGGTGATTTGAAGTAGCTTCTTCCTTTACAAAAATGTCCTCCGCGGCTTTGTTAAAGAATTATTAACGAAAATCACGGACCAATCAAAGCACGGCTACAGCGGACCAATTCCGCCTCGGCCAATGCCACGCTCGACGGGACCTGTCGTCGACCCGGGATCCGTCCACTGTAGCAGTGCTCTGATTGGTCCTTGTTTTTCATTAACAACTGCTTAACAAAGCAGAAGAGAATATTTTTCAAAGGAAAAAGTTACTTCAAATTTCAACGAAGTACAAGAACATTTTTGGGATACTGTAGAGCAGCTGGTAATACACAACATTGCAAAATGTCGATACAGGAGAAACGAAGTAAAAAGACAATCGCGCATATTAGTTTTCCAGAGGCAATAAATAAATGTTCCAACAATTCAGCAACCGAGCCCAGCATCGGATATTAACACTAGATTTACGGGACCAGTCAAAATGACGGATTCTAACATTTTTAAATTGCAAATGTTGAGATTGCAAAAATGTATCCATGAGCAATTATTTAATAAATTGATTTCTTTGGGTATATATAATTAAAAAAAATGGCTACAAACTTTAATCGATACATTCATGTTATTTTTATAAAGTAATGTAAAATAGTCATTTTTAGTACTCCATAAACCTAATGTTAAAAAGGAAACGTTTTTAATTCCCATGGTATGTAAAAATTTTTACGCGTGATTCGAATAATCAAATATTGTGCCGAAGGCAAATGAAAGAATGTTATTTTTTAATGCTACGTTCACTATGATACAGCAACAAACCTGCACTTCAAACCTCTGCTTTGATTTATTTTACGATTGTAGAGATTAGATCTACGTTGTTTGTATTAATTTTATCTTTATTCTCCAATAAAGACATAGACACACATATAGACATATAATAGACATATAGACATAAAGACATATAATAACAACAAAATAAAATTGTAATTCTGTTTAACGGAAATCAATAAGACACATATTCTTACCACATAGACTTACGTATACAAGCTCCGCGCTTAAAATCGATCAAATTTAAACACACATAACCTTTGAACCAGTGAATTCCTCGCTTTAAAACTTCGATTTCTAGCATTCTCTTGTCAAGATGTACAGGATTATATATTAAAAAGTTAAAAATTCCTGGGTTGCCAAGGTGAAGTTTAACCAATTTAAATAATGATGAATAAATTAGCCCGAATATCCCAGTCTTGAAATTTTTAGGTTACGAACCAGAGGCTTAAACAAGGCAAAGTCCTTCGACTTTCAGCGGACGTGAACTCTTCGGTTGTCGCAGCTAATCACTCTCGAAATTAGGTGTTCCATGTTAGCAGCCTTTAGCTTGAATTTTCCGTCGCCAGTTTCAAAGTGCACGTCGTGGCCGCGCACGCATCGACAGCGTATGTTCGTTTTCCCGGCATCGGGAACAGGTTTCCGTCAATGCGAAAAGCCGGGCGCCCGGTCTTCGGTAACATTTTCCAGCGAGTCTCAGGAGGAAATCTGTCGCGTGAATTTCACGCTTCCCGGTTCGATCGGGCCGACGCGACGTTCCCACGGCGATTTCGCGTCGCGAAACTTTGATGGCTGCCACACCTACCATCGAACGATAACTTGTCCAAGATCCATCGTTCAGCAGCAGGGAGTTGTATAGCGAGTTTGTTTTATCGAATTTTCACCAGGCCCGTACACCGTATGGCTTCCAGGCAGGCTTTCCTTCGAACGATATTACTTTTTCTTTAGCGTAGCCCGCCGGCGGCGCCACTAGACGGGCAAAATGAAAAGAAAATAAAACGAGTATTACGGTTGACCGAACGGAACGCTACTACCCTTCCTCCACTCCCACCCCTCCCCACTCCGCTCCCATCTTGGCCCCCACCTCGACCTTTATCGTTTCACCTAACGTTATAAAATGCAAAAGATAAACGCGTTGCTATTACTCACCGGCCACTGGGAAAACTCGATGGTCTATCAACTTGCCCGGAAATTTTAAGAAACCCGACAAGCGAAGCGTTCGCACGTTTTTTTTGTCCCCCTTCTTTCATCGGAGAAATGCTTTCTCAGCGTTTCGGAGTTGTTTCTCAGACTTACGGACGGATCGACCCCACTTCTGGTTTCCTCTACCGCACGTCATCTCAGCAGCTTAATCTGCGCCTTGATGTCAAATTGACATAATGGTAAAAAGTCGGTACAAATTATTTGTAAATTCCTTCTCCGAGGATGCATACCTATTGTAAAATATTAAGAATAATAAATATTATGTATTTATGCACACAGATTGTATATCATCAAATGGAACTTTGAAGAAAAGTTAAATCATAATTGCAGAGAATTTATTTATGTTATATTTATATGTAATGAACTACATTTTATCTTTGAAAAGTTTTTCCTTGTTTGTACGATTAAAAGGCGAGAGCTTGCATACACATATAGTGAACTCTTTTTTTACACGATTATGAAATAACACGGTCAAAAAAGAAAATATACAGGGCGTTTCACCTAACTCGAGCATCTATAATATGGACCGTTTATTTTGAAAGTGGTGTAAGTCCATTTTTGAGAAAAATGAGATATCACGTAATTCATGCTTAATTTAATGTAAATTTTTTATATATAACTGATCCGTGTTTAATTTCTCAAAAATCCCATGTTTTGTACAACTTAAAATCGGTCGGCAAATGAAATTCCATAATCATCGATTATGAAAGTGGTGTAAGTCCAATTGACAGAGGTAGGTGGCATAGTTTGATTTACAAAAACCGTTACCTTACCCGAAATTGTCTGTCTCAATCGCATATTACAAGCGAAATATGTATGTCTTAAACGAGGGTTCTCACAATTTCCACGATAATAAAGTTAATATGTATGTGTGGGACGAAACCATTGCTTCTAGAGGATCGCAAGAGGTAGCTTCTTGCTGTTTGAAGCCATGTTATTGCCTACAGTGACATGTGTACTGGGCAAAATCGAAATTTACAAATGGCATTGATGTGGTTGAAGGTTGTTCAGTCGGAAAATAACAGTGAGATAATTGATCACAAATTTTTACTCTCGGAGCATTCATACCTTCCGAACGATGCAGATTTTGGCATCATATAAATAGCATTGCGAAAAAAGAATTTCGTGTACACACCACAAGATTACTATAATGTAATAGCGCAATGTAGAAAACATGATAAATTCATGTTACATGAAATGAAACGGGAGAATTTCATTTCAACAAAAAATCTTCAAAATGCGATTAAAAAACAGATTAAAAAAAAATACTAATGGGGAATAGGTCAATTGGTTGCAAATATGTTGGTTGAGGTTTCTCAAAAGTGCATCATATACCATTTTTTATAAAACAACGATGAAGGACGCAGAATTTAAAATTATAAATTTATTACCTATACGTCCTGGAAGACCGCTAAAATTTGAAAAAATCGCCCTGGCGCCTTTGAACCAAAATGCCAGGCCTATTACTTACGAAAAATATAAAAACGTGAAGCAGTCATTACCTTATATACCTCCGGTGCATCATGCATATTTTGAAACACTACCACATGCAGAGAATAAGTAAATACTATCAGTATCTTGTAATTTTGACAATGTAATTGGCGTCTAAAATAAAATTTTATGTGTTGTTATGCGTATTTGTAAACAAAATTATATTAAAATGCAGTATATTTTAAGTGATATTTGATTTTTCAAAATTGAAATTAAACGATTTTTACAATTGTCTAATTTTGAAAGTGGTGTAAGTCCATTTACAGCCCATAAATGTGTGTTATCGTACTCTAATTCGCCTAAAAAAAATCTACATAATCAAATTAAATATTGATAAAACAATAGAAACAATGCCAGACGTCATATAATTTGCCTATATTTTTAAATGAACAAATATATTAACCTTTCATTTTCTCGAAACAAAAGAAAATGAACATACACCACTTTCAAAATAAACGGTCCATATCTCGCTTGCTTTTATTGTAGAAAAAGTTGTTTTTAAATGGAATGATATATTTTTATTATTGCTAGATTAGAGCCGTGGCAAGACGAATGCAACGACCTGTACGGGACCTCGAGTAAAAAAATTCATAAAAGTAGGGCACTTGATGTAAATAGTGAATTAATTATGATATGATCCCCCTAGGGTTTCAAGAAATGTTCTTGCACCTTGATTAATGGCTGTAACGCTCACAATAAAGTGTAAACGTTAATACAAATTCTTCTCCTTTCGGTGACTCTAATCAGTATGTTTAAGAAATTCATCGGGATTTATTCGATTGTGAAAGATAACGTTACTGCAAAAAGATAGAAATGATTTTAGTTTATGGTGAGACTAAAAGGAACTCGGTACAAGCATCTCAACTGTACGCAGAGAGATACCCTAAGAGAAATCATCCTCCTCGACAAAGTTTTGATCGCATAGTTCAATTGTTTTGTAAAACAGGGAGTATCAAATCACTGAAAAGAAAACGATCAAAGCCTGTTACTGGAGAAGATGCCGAAACTTTATAGTTATAAAGTTATAAAGTTATAAAGTTCATCCATACCATATTTCCGTACGTCATGAGCTTCATAGCAAGGCCTTTGATAATCGTGTTGCATTTTGTACATGGGCATTGCAGCAAATACAATGAAATGAACATTTCTTTTATCACGTTCCCTTTACTGACAAAAGCTACTTTTTCTAACCATGGACAACTGAGTACACATAATATGCATTATTATTGCACTGAATACCCGAAATGACTTCGACATGTTGTACACCAGCGTCCATGGAATGTAAATGTATGGTGCGGAATAGATGGTGATAACAAACTCAAAGTTACGTGAAGGCCATAATATCAATGGTTGTTGGATTCGTCTTGACCTTGATTATCATGTAGCGATAATAAAAATATATTATTGTACTGAAAAAAACTTCGATGACATTGAAATATCAAAAAACATAACCTTGAAAAAATTTTTTAAATATTATAATATCTGCCCTCTAAATATTTTCCTCTGACATTTTCTTCTATCATAAGAAACAAGCGAGACATTTTAGATGCTTGAGTTAGGTGAAACACCCTGTATAGATACCGATACAGGCTGTCCCAAAATTGATGTACATCCTTGATAGGGGTGATTCCAAATGTCATTTAAAATAATTTTTTCCTTTGTGGAAATGTCCTCTGCGGCTTAGTTGAGGAGTTATTAATGAAAAACGCGGACCCTAGCTCCTTAACCCCTTGCACTACATTCACGAGTCTGACTCGTGATGAAAATTTTGCTCCAAACTTGAATATCACGAGTCAGAGTCGTAGTTAACTTCAATGCCAAACATGAATATCACGAGTCGGACTCATGAAATTTGTTTCAATGATATTTAATAATAATGAAAGTATTTTTTAAAAGTTTTTAATTCAGTTTTTGGTCATTTGTAAGGTGTCGTGTTCCAAATTACGCCGCTTGAGCTCCGTCCGCGATCATTCCGGCGGCCAAGTTTGGCACGGCTTTTTCAGAGTTTCCGGATAGTGCAAAGGGTTAACCCTCTTAGTGCCAGCGTAGCGGACCGATCTATCGGCCCGCGGTCCTTTTCCGAAAAATGCCACGGACCGATGCGTGGCGGGCCTCGATTGTTTATCAAATCGGCCCGTGGCATTCTTCGCACGTACTCTGTAAAATGCCTGACACTAAAAGGGTTAATGAAGCCGCGGAGAACATTCTCGCAAAGGAAAAAGTTATTTTAAATGATCTCAGGGATCACCACCTTCAAGAAAATACAACATTTTTGGAATACCCCGTGAACGTAATCTCAGTGCTTATGCAGTTAAATTATTATTATTTTCTTGTACGGTTTTCCCGGAAATTATCTACTGCGTAAAAAAGAAATTGGGTGTTGTGTTTTCCACATTGGGTGGAAAAATATTAATGAATTCGTACAGTTGAATAAAATATTACATCTACCTTAATTGCATAGAGTACCGTCTTTGATCGAGCACTTTACAGGATACGATCTTGCGTACCACCTCAATTAGAACCTGAAGCCAGACAACAATATTGATTAGTACTGTCATTGAAAGATACGTGTCCGGTATACATAATTAGCAATATGTTTCTGTCACCGTTGATAATGTCAAGGATTACCGATTCTATTTTTCCTTCAGCCCAATGCTTCCGAGAGTGTATTGGGAAACACCGAGTGCAACTGAAGTGTAGGACAAATCGTGACGTCAATTCTACGAACCAGAGGGGACAGTGTACGGCCCGTAGTAATTGCACAAGGAATGAAACATTAACCGCACACGACTGCGTATAAATACTTCAACGCTTTAATAATAAATTTACATCGACTGAAAAAATACTGTTCAATTTAACTGTTTCGAAGAAGACATATTAACTTTTCAGGACGGGTGGAGAATAACTGAAAAATAGACAGCACAGCTGTTGGAAATAAACTTGGAAATAAACACTTGAGGGATTATACTTGAAGTTCACGATTTCTCAAAGAGTCGTCAGGCTACAAATCACATTCACTATATATTGTAATTGTATAGTGTTTTAATGTTTTAATAATGCAATATCACAAACGATAGATAATACAATATTACTGAGACAATGTTTTCAGAAAATTCATGTTACCGGTAATATTGCGGAATAATGTTTTTAATCTAATAAAAGAGATTGTTTGCCCACACGTGTCAGGCAACCTTTATAATACATATTTCGCAAGGTCAGTGCTAGCGAAAAATATCGTAATAATTTTTACCGTTATCAAGTGTCTCGACTCTGGTTTCGCTGTCCCAGGAATCTGCACCCAACGCGGGATCTAAATGTATGAATGTGAATTAACCGACAAAATTACTGGTTTAATTCGGAAATAAAGCTGGGTGAACGCCGTACAGAAGGAAACGCAGAGAGACGCGAGTTATATTTTAATTCAAAAGTTTCGCCATAAAGATGCCAATTAAACTTTATCCTTGCCCGCTGAACTAAGTGTAATTGTTCAGCAGTCCTACTCGACTTTAAAAAGAATTATATCAAGAAAAAATATACTTTGCGCCCGCTTTGTACCTCAAAATGTAATTCCAATGAAGAGCAACACAGAGACTGTAAATGGCGGTTTCCGAATAAAAAGAAAATTTTTTAAAACGTTCAGAATGTTTAAGTAAAGTGCATCAAAATAAATTGCATTTATCCTAGCATAATTTTATTACATTGACAGACAGTATCGTTCCTTTTTTGCATTCGTATGCAGTGTCTAGGAGACATACCCGAGCCCTATTATGTTTACACTCTTCTATGTATACCCCGCGGTAGTGAGGGTAATTCCGCGACGTTTATCATCAGGCCTTGGTGACATATATAGAGAAATCACTGCATCTTTCTATTATCTTCTATAATATTATTTCATTAAATAAACGAACACGAGGAATCTCCGCGTATCATATTCCTTTCAATTAAAATGAAATTACGAGAACGATAAAAGTGGAATGGATGGAACGTGAGCCGAATAATAACATAAATATTCTCGAGCAACGCAGGTTCAATTTACGTTATCCGTTAGTACACTCCAGTGTAATTTCTACACGAACGTTTCAGCAATCCGAGTTCACTTCGAACATTTTCACGCAGCTTTCAGTTAAGAAAATGAAACGTTGATACGATTAAATTCTGTGCGCTATGAAATGTGGAAAAATAGAACCAAAAACTGATGGAATTCATAGGAGAAACGCCGGGGAACCAGGAAATTATGGGAACACACGGGTTCCGGTGTCGTTTAACCGTGTCGTGAGTTTCCCCTTTGATCAAGTATCGGTGCTTCATTAAATTGGATTCGGTGTTTGCCCATTACACGGACACTTCGCGAGCGATTTCCATTGTAAAACGCGATAATCGTCGGGGCCCGCGCGTAACACCGTCGCTGTGCATTATTAATTCCCCTCCCCGACTGCATGTAATATTCCGCGGGCAATAAACGGATCTCGTCGACGCGCTGCGCCGCGCCGCGCCGGCCTTTTCGGAAATCGGTGAATTTTGTATGAGCCCGCGATTTTCATTTCCCGGCTGGCTGAACGATTGCGACCAACGACGAAATAATCTGCTCGGCCCGTCCAAGAGAACACCCAGATTATGTATTATTAATTTTAATGGAATTACCTGACAATCGTAACGGAGTGTGCTATACCCCGTCTACCCACAATCACACTTTCGGCGCCGCAATTCTTTCGTTCTTTTCTTCTTTCAGAATCCCCTCTAGAATGACGTACGGTTATGATGTAGGTCTACTCAATATATGTGCCCATAATTATGAAAGTGGTCTAAGTCATATATTTCTTGTTTTGAGATATTTAATGAATTGCATTTGAATAAATTAAAAAATATTTTTACATTATTTTATTTTTTAATCATTAATTTTATTAGTCTTGATTAACGGCAAATTATGAATATGAAATTTTGTGTGAATTTCATACGAAAATGTTGTTTTTAAAGATTGAACTGACTTAAACCATTTTCAAAATTAACTGAATATCCTATAAATGACTTCAAGCAATAAAGGACTATGAGTTTTATTTGAAACAATAACTTTAATGAAATAATTCATGAACATTTATTATTTTTAAAAAGTAATCCATTTTTATCACTTCGAGTTTTTAAGATTCTTAAAATGTTCCTGAAAAACTGGGGGGATGTATGGTAGTAAACATATAATATCTTTATGTTTTTCTTCTGTTACTGGTCTAGTTGTGGTGGTGTATAATGGGAGTAATTTTATATTTCCGTATATTTTTGGTCTTCCTTTTTTAGGTGAAAGATCCAAAACGTGGAATTTATAATCATCTAAAGAAGTTTTATTGAACATTTTATAAGGTTCATTTTTCAATAAATTCATCCATCGAATTTGCAGCCAAGACAGATTCGCTCGGGGTATTTTTTACTCTCCTTGTTATTGACTCTTCTAGTGATTTCGTTGAAATAAAATCCGGCTGCGACATTCGTTTTATCAAAAATGTATTTCTTCTTCTACACTTTTCTATTAATTCATAATAATGCTCAGCGTTGTATATGTAATTTGCTTTTTTTAGTATCATTTCTATCAACCCAGAATCACGGTCATTTGGTAGAAAAGCATGACCCGATACCAAAATTTCTTTAAATTTTTGACTTACACCACTTTCATAATTAACACTAAATGAATTCCATATAATGTTGAAATTACAACCGCTATCTAATGGTTCATTTTTGACGATATCGTAGAAATTCCATTCAATAAATTTAGTTTAAAATAATTTGGTGTGAAATAACTGATAAACTGATTTTTTTTTAAATTTTGACTTAGACCACTTTCATAATTATGGGCACATACATATGTCCAAAACACGAGTCTTACCAAGGACCTATTATCAACTAGAAGATTTATACCCCGCGGCAGTGGGGATAGTTCTGCGACTTTTATCGGTTAGATATTTGTGACAAATATCGAGTCAAGACTGTATTACTAACCAAAAAAATTAATGATCTTAACATTAGCTTTACGGGACTCGTCAAAATGACGGATTCTAATATTTTTAATTTACGATTACTGAGATTGTGAAGATCCATCTACGTGTAATTACTCAACAAATTTATTTCTTTAGGTATATATTATCTAAAAAATGGCGGAAAACTTGAATAGACACATTCTTCTTATTATTATAAAGTAATGTAAAATATTCACTTCTAGTGCTCCGTAAGCCTAGTGTTAAAAACTCGATAAAAATGAACTTGAGCGAACAAAGTCATGCATCCCAGTATTCTTCGTTCGGAAAAAAAACTGTACGCTAAAATCATTTTTTGTATTAACAAAAATCGCAAAGATAAGGGGTGAGAGATAATATTAATGCCCTGTACGTATGTCGGTGTTGTATAGCGACTCATGCATAGAAGGAGTAGTAACTTTGATGTATTGCGAGTATTGTCTCGATTGCATCAGTCAACCGTATATTACGGCATTGTAAGCATGGTGCATCGTACAGAGAATGCGTCCAAATTCGAAATACGTTCCGCTGTACGATTTTTATAGGCGAACCATTATTCATGGCGCGCAATTTGCAAGGAACAAGAGTATATGCACGGACAAAGTGCTTCAGATCTCCAAACAATCAATGTGAAAAACATTTGAAAATGGTCGCCAGGATATCGATGATGAATTCCACAAAGGACAATGCTACTGCGGAAATTTTTTACGAGAACATTGGGTACATCCACCGGACATGCGCCGGATTTATCTAAATGCGATTTTCAATGTGTTTGGTTGAATGAAGACAAAGGTTGGTAATTTTTTCAGAACGGATCATATAGTGGAAAATTCAGCCTTAAATAGTGTCCAGAAAATGAACGCGAATTCTTTACAGGTGCAATTTGTAAACTGCTTCCACGTTAGCATAAATGTTTGAGGATACTTAGGGGGCTATCTAAAGCAATAGCGAAAGTAAAATTTATGCAACTAATAAAAAGTATTTGTATTTTAGTACATGAAGTAGGGGCTAACTGAAAGGGGGAATCCCACCAAAATACCCATTCGTTATGACAGGGGAAATATCAACTGGTGAAAATATTTATTACCAAAGTCACTTTCTTCGGGATTTCAATATCATCGCAGCTTTTTTGTAAATAGGACTCCATATTTTTGTTATGGCCATGTGATAGCCAAGGTCAAGGCGCACCTATTGACCTATAATACTATGACCTTCAGGTGACCTTAGAGCAGAGAAAATGTTTCAGTGGAGCAATTATTATGACGTCATATTTTGATTAGTAGAGTTCGAAAGAGTTATTATTCAAAAAACATTTACAAATAAAACTTAAAGTACAGAAACGATATGCATACGCCCCTATTTCTAATAAAATTCGATTGATGTAAACAATGAAATATTGTATCTTTGTGAGGTACATTAAAAGATTAAGTGTAGGATATTTAACCAACAAAGGAAATTTTCAATTCTGTGCAGAATTGCAAATATTAATTCGCTGTCGTCTACTTTCTCAAGTATCCATTGCTTTATTATATCTCCGCGGATTTCTCCGAGTGAAGCGTATAGAGGACGAAGACATCGGTGCGGGTAAGAGTAAGTTTGTGCAGATACGTGTTAAAGTTACAAGATCCCGCGTTCCCCCGTTGTAGATCGTGTTCCGGAAACGTGCACGATAACGGCGCAGCTTAATCGATTCACCCTGATCGCTAACTCGAAATACGAAACCAGATTCATTGTACTCGATAATAGACATAGTATGTTTCGTGCAGCATTATACATTGTTTATTGCCAATAAATAAACACGTGACAGTGGTGCGCAAATAGACAAATTTTATTGTAATCGTTACATAATGGAACCTACAGAACATCATATATAATTTAAATTACTGCAAATTGTCCATGATAAATAGATTTACGGCCGGAGCTTCCATAACCCGTAAATGCACGATTTTACCATAATTAATGAAACACTCGAAATTGATTTTATCTCTTAAGAAATAATAGGAAGATAATATCAAGTGTCTAGAAACTTTCTTCGAAAGCTTTTAAAGAAGTTACTTTTATTTTACAGCGTTGCATATTTTATGTATAGGGTGTCTCTGCAGTTTAATGTTTTAGTTCTTAGGATAAAGTTGTTCGAATTAGGTGAGATTATCACGGATTACGGTCTGAGGCTCTTATTTCGTGGACTGATATTGGGCTTGTAACGAAAAATTAAAAAATGTGTTTTATAGATTCGTATAAGTTGTATACATGCAGAAAATTTCATCGAAATTGGTCTGTTGGTTTACGTGTTACAAACGATTAAAAATGATGGAAATCGCCGAATAATAGAATAAAACTCCAAAAATAGAAAATCGTGAAAAAATGTAATTTTCATAATTTTTAATCGTTTATAACTCAGAAAGCAATCAATTTCGATGAAACTTTCAGTATGTATATAATTTATGACTTATACGAATCTATAAAACACATTATTTAAATTGTTGTTACAAACTCAAATAAAAATGTATTTCGAACAACTTTTACTATATTTTTTTTTTTTTGGAATACGACTAAACACAATTTTTCCAAAATTTTCATTACATATCATTTAGTAAACTAGGTCTCCTAATTTAGCAAAAAACTGAAATCGTTTGGTCAATTTATTTGGTTTCTGGGCTGCTCCGTGAAAAATAAAGTTTGAGAGCACTAGAGCATTGTGCGATGGATCAGCGCCGAGCACGTCATTCAAAATGTAGCATGAAACCAACGAATCCCTTTTCACGAGGACCTTAAGTACAGTTTTAAAATCCTTACATCAGCAGTGGTTGTCGGGATACGAGGAAGGGCGAATATTGGAGGCATTATCGGCCTAGGGTGCGGGACTGGGGAGGCGGTCATAGAACCATGGTATAGCTTCCGAGTAGAATAGGCTGCCCGGCGCCAATGGACGTTAAAGGACATGTATAATGCATGAGGGCTCTCGATCCGTGAAGCCTACTGGTTTCTTCTAGCAGACCCTCGGGCAACCTTAGTCACCACCCGATCGGGTTTACCTCATAACCGACTATTTTTTCATTCCGAAACCGAGCTAAATATTTCAAGGCTTTTATCCGGTCACACGAGCGTCACAATCGTTCGACTCGCGTCGTAAACGCCCCCGACAGGAAGTCGAAGCAACGGGTTGACCGACAACGATGTTCACCGTCCCTGTAGGTACAAGCGCAATAGAATTTCACCGGTCTCGCATGAACGGACACGTCACGGAATCCATCGTCTAAACGCGCTGTAGGGCTTTGGTCCTCTTGCTTTACCGGTTTATTTGCCGACCGAAAATGTATAACTTTTAAACGAAAGAAGACAAGGCTTAACTTCAACCCGAAGAAGACCATTATCAACAAACTTTTTTTTTTATTATATTTAAGTAGAAAAATTACTACAAGTACAAGAATATATACAAGAATATATACGTTCCGGTGATACTGACCAGGAAAATTGAGCGTATATATAGTGTGTCCCACGAGCTCTGTCCACTTGAATATCTTGGCTATTTCAAACAATAAGAGAAAATGATAGTTACAAAAGTTGTAGAGTTTAAGAAACTACATATGTAAATACCGCGGTTGATCTTTCGATCGTTCGGCTTTGTACGTTTTGTTTACACGTGTGTGCCCACTATAGATGTTAGGGACTGAATTATATAATTAACAATAATTATAGCATTTAAGTTTGTATATATGTTATTCATTTTGTATGTTACTATTTTGTATTTAGCGTTCAAGTTGAGAGTTAAGAAAGGATGGAGAGTATAATCCGTTATTGTGGAACCCCACCGCAAATATACAGGGTGGAGGTACACTATAGAGAAGAAACCACGAGGCAAGGGGACAGTCGTGCTGGTGGAAGGCAAATGGAATGGTCACTTTCTGTGGGTAGTCGCCGACTTTCGGCAATATCGCCAGGTATGAAAGAGTTCCAAGAAATCTTGGGTCCGACCGTCACTCAGTGATCATCTTGGGTCATAAAAGGAGTACGGTTGATATTTGAGAAACCAAATGTGTAGTGAGGGACCCATGATGGGGAACTATTACCTGAACTCGAACAGGTAGAGCAATACACCATCAACAATAGTGAGTCAGACCGTCACTCAGTGATCACCTTGGGTCATGAAAGGAGTACGGTTAACATATGGGGAACCATATGTACCCCAAATGGCTCAGGATGGTTGCTGCTACCTGAGTTCGCGGACGGTAAACGATAAACTGCGACCCGGGAAAGTGACCTGCCTGTAATTAGCAACAATAGATGCAAGGAAAAAACAAAACCTGAAGGACCACCTTTCTTGCGTTGCTAAGAAAGGACTACTTGTATGTTTAAATACGAATTTATTTACAAACTGATACAATCTGATTGACTCAGACGAGAAATAAACGAGTGGAAACGAAAAAACGAGAGTCCAAGCGAAAAAACGAGAGTGCTTTCTCATTGGAAAAAATGTGTAGAGGAAACCTCGGTTTTCCCCACTCCTGTCTGAATTCCTCCTCCAGAGGAAAAGTCTGAAGGGTGGGAAAACGCTAGGTGGGAGGCGAAGGCTGGCCCAAGTCGCGGTGAAGTGCCTCCGAGACCCGATTTAAAACTACGATTTACAAGGCCCGCGTTTATGGGTTTCAGCTGTGCTTGCCGAGGTTTGCGGGTCCTATGTCCTGGGCTCATCGACATGCCAATTCTTGCACAATAGTTATACCTTTTTACGGCGACAAGCCCGCTCCGTAGCCTAAATGTTGGGATGCAAGAAAACGCAAGAGGGCAAGGATTAGGACTTGGCCGCGACAACATAATATGCTATAAATGATATTCTTGTAAGTGGAAGCGTAGAGAAGATATAGAGGTCACCTCTGTTTTTTTTTTATGGAATGTCCAATTTTTTGTGCTCTATTTCGATAGATGGGCGTATTCTCGGTATAAAAATACTAAAGTGTATTTGTCCTAAAACTTACTTTGGGAATACTTCATTAAGTGTACTTCTCACTCTTCAAGCGTAGTGCGCTGGACAGCCATCGTGCTGATACCACATTCTCTAACGAACGCTTAATGGCACGTTTTCTACTAAATTTGGAAATTTATTTCTTAAGATCGTATCATATTTCTGACCAGTAAAAGTGCAGTCAATGAAATAAGACCCAATTATTTGTTGCCCTATGATTCCACATCATTAATGGACCAACGTCTTTGATGATTAATTTCTCGTAGCCAGTGAGGATTTTATAGTGACCAATAATTTTATTTAGTGACCAATTATTTTAGTGTTATTTAAATTAACACTCCGAGTCCTGGTAAAAGTAGCCTCATCGTTAAATAGTATTAAAGAGAAAAAAGTGGATTGATTTGTAGTTGCTCTTGAGCCCATCCACAAAATCTAACACGATTTACATAATCCATGTCATGTAATTTCTGGTGAAGGCTAATGTAGTGAGGATGATATTTGTGACGAGTGAGAATCCGTGATGCACTACTTTTGCTGACTTCAGATTCGCGCTGAATCTGACGTACACTCATATGAGGATTATGATGTACCATTGCAACAACATTAATTTTATTATTTTCATTACTACATACAGACTTTTCATGATTCATCTTACGAACAGCGAGACTTCCAGTTTCTTTTAATTTTTTACACAATCTTCAAAAATTTTGTGTAAAGGATATATGCGGTTTGGATACCTTCCACCGTACAAATTTCGAGTCACAATTGCGTTTTTCTTACTTTCCTCGTAAATTAGAATCATCTCTAGTTGTTCCTCGAGTGAAAATTTCATTTTGGCTATCTTATGTTCACTTACTGAGAAACTGACTGACACTGAGAGAGGTTGAAGGCCTATCAATGTTTACATTTGATGTAGCGAGCATATCCTTGAATACGTTCCATAATAAAAGTAATAGAATGAAAACAGTAAAATATCTCAGCAATGGTAAGTTTTAGGACAAATAGATTTTAGGACTCTTATACATTCAATTTAGGATATTCCATTTAACAAAACAAAGGTGATCTCTATATCTTCTCTACGTCTTCACTTGCAAGAATATCATTAATACCCTATTATGTAGTTTCTTAAACCCTACAACTTCTGTACGTAACATTTTCTCGTATTGTTTGAAATGCCCAAGATATTCAAGTGTACAGAGTTCGTGGGACACATTGTATACGCTAATGATGCAAATGGGTTAAACACTCATAACTTTTGAATCAGTGAATTCCTAACACTAAAACTTGAATTTTTGGCATTTTCTCGTAAAAATCTGCAGGGTTATACAGGGCGAGTTCGAAGAAACAGAACACCTAAATATCTCCGTTACTTTTCGTTGTACAAAAAAACTTCTTAGGACAAAGTTATACTGTTTGAAGGGCCACATGTAACGATGTAAAGGAAAAAATGCTCAAGGTCATTTTTAATGAGATTTCAAGGTCATCCACGTTTTTTAAAATCGAATGATATATCTTCGTTAACCTTATGTTGTAAATGACAAAATAACGAATTCATCCATGTAACACAATATGACCTACAAATGACCTTCAACCCAGAAAAATGGAATAAATAAAATTCAACGTGTAAGATTCATTTGCTTTATTTCTGTTACGCAAAATATTAAAAAATATTTCCTTGAGCCGATACACCGAAGACCTTCTTGCTATCAGATTTTCATTGTTTCTAAGATTTCTAATCTACCAGTTTATCGATGAACGTTTCACAATGTGTTACTCGAAGGAAGATAAGATTGATGTGATTTTCATTTATGCAGAAAGTCGACAGTGTTTAAGAGAAGCAGTGCGGTTGTACAAGGTCCGATTTCCTAACCATGATTGTCCATCAGTTTCCGTTTACTATAATTTGATACATAAATTCCGTGAAACTGGTACTGTTGAAAATAAAAAATGTTCGAAGGTGAGGACTTCACGGCTAAATGAATGTATAGCAGCTTAAGGGAATATTTTTGAACATTTTGCGCAACAGAAGTAAAGCAAATGAATCTTGCACGTTGAATTTTATTTATTCCATTTTTCTAGGTTGAAGATCATTTGTAGGTTGTATTGTGTTACATGGATGAATTCGTTATTTTGTCAGCTACAACATTAGGTTAACGAAGATATATCATTCGATTTAAAAAAACATCGATGTCCTTGAAATCTCATTAAAAAATTACCTTGAAAATTTTTTCCCTTACACCGTTACATGAGGCCCTCAAACAGTGTAACTTTGTCCTAACAAGTTTTTTTGTATAACGAAGATTAACGGAGATATTTAGGTGTTATATTTTTTCGGACTCACTCTGTATTTAAAAAGGGTAAAAATTTCTGGGTTTCAAGATGAAGTTTAACCCTTTCCTAAATTATTTATAGAGGTCGCATTAGTACCCGGGTCATTAGGGATCCTTGGTTCACAGAATACTTACAACAGTTTAGACAAGTTACAGGCACATACATTTATATAACGTAACAGCGCGAGTTTAGTTTTGCTGTGACTCGCTCAGATTCGAATCACAGGCTCATCAAGGCTAAAAGTAAGAAGCGACGTAATTACTGCGCCGCGCCGTGAGGCAAACGGCACGAAATTCATTGTAGGTTTCCGAGCCAAAGACGAACGCCCAGCGTCACAGCAGCGGCCAGGCTAAGCGCCATAATAGCTTCAGTGGCGCAGTAGGCGAACGAGCTTCGTCGAAGAGTCATTAAAACTTTGCATTATTTAGACATTCGGATAAATTACAAGATACGTGGGCCTCGGGTGTTCCAAGAGGTCGGGAGAAAAAGGTCAGTACGGCTGGCAGCCTTCGCCGATATTTCCCGGGGTACGTTGGACGCCTCCGCAGACGTTTCTAATTCCCCGCCGATAGAATATTAAAAATGTCGGAAATTTCCATTCAGATGAGACTTATCGGACCAGGACGGCCGCAATCTCAACAATCTATTCGTGTATTCTGCGACGACAATCGCTTTATTGGATTACCGCGTCGACGCAGCCCTTGCGAAGCCAGTAAAATTTCCCCGCAACATCCTCGGGGTCCGGGGCTCCGGTCCTACGCCTTTCGATCTAATTTGATCATGCTCGCATTTTCTGCATGCTGAATAGGTAGTTCCTTAATCGAGGACCTCTTTTGATCACGCACGTTTCTCGAGATACTCACCTCTTTTGATTAACGTAATTTCATGCTATGTATTAATATATATTAACGTATTTCAAAGCTATGTTACAGGGAAATTATTTATTTATTTGCATTCTATAAAAAAGTTAAACGGAAAAAGGTCATTTTAACACATTGTACAGACCGCAAGTATTCTTTGTAGTTTTTCGTTCAGGTGAAAAATAATCGCTTCACTAACTTTCAGATTTAATCCTTCACTTATATTTATTTTTCGTTCAATTAATATTGTCAAAATCTCGTGTTAGTTTTAAAAAATAAAGAATCCCGATTCTTAAATGTGCATTTAATGAGATATCATGCACATGCAATTATTTTCAATGTTGATACGTAATGAGGAAACCCGATATTCGAAAAAAGTTTTATCTTCACTGGAATGAAAATAACCGACCTTCTTGATACCAGCCGAAGGTGCAGAGTTGTAGAGGTCCACAATTTCGAAGGTATTCATGTAAATGATTTAAAAAAAATGATTTTAAGCGTTTTCACGATTATTAAAATATTTTACAATTACGCTGAATTCTCAATGTACAGAGTGTCCCACATAAATGGAAACACCTAAATATCTTTCGTATTTACAGTCCTGTCAGAAAACTTCAGAGGACAAAGTGACATCATTGTAGGGGGCAATGCAATGGCGAAGAAAACAATTTTTTATGTCGTGTTTTTTAATGAAATTTCAAGGTCACCGATGTTTTTTTTAATGGAGTAGTATATTTTTTACGATAGTATGATAGACAATAAAAAACTGAATTTAGTGGATACCATCTTTTTGACCTTGAAATGAACTTGAGCAAGAATAATTATGATGAAGCGGATGAAATGTGGAAGTTTAAAACTTACGTGTTTCGGCAAAGATTGCGCGTTGGTTACGTCGGGTTGACCTTTACATATCACAATGAATGTTCGAAATAGTTTTCATAGAAATTTCATTAAAAAACACGATATAAAAAATTTTTTCTTCGCCATTGTATTGACAGCTGCAATGGTGTTACTTTGTCCTCTGAAGTTTTCTGATAGGACTGTAAATACGAAAAATATTTAAGTGTTTCCATTTATGTGGGACACCCTGTATGTCAACAACACATAAAGGCTTACAACACCGAGGCGTGTTATGTTTAAAGTCCTCGGTGTCCGAGAACTATCAAGCTTCGCGGTAGTGGGGATAATTCCGCGACGTTTATCATCCAGGCCTTGACGACATGTATAGAGAAATCATTGTACTGTCATTATTATAGTCTACATTAGATTCCATACGTTTATTCTACATACAGTGCGATTCACATAACAATAAGCGTGCCATCTAAATTACTTGTGGATATTATTTGGTATATGAAAAAATAGTTGAAATTGCATTTCAACAGTAGTATACCATATAACAGTCTTTTTTGTGCTGCTTTCTTATCGAGATATGAAGTCCATCGTGAGTATTTTTTTTTTTTATTGAAAAGTGTAGTTATTACAGAGATGCATTAAATCGAGACTCGGTCAAGTGAACGCGAACCCAGTGACTATTTAATGTTGATTTTATCGGAAATGAAGCCCTGTACGAAGGAATTTAATTCGACATTTTCGCTTTATTTTTGCACGTAGAATGACCTGCTTCTCGGTTTGTACCACCAGTTGCCGACCATTCTGTATAACGGATTTAAACAGTTATTTTCGAAACAATTTCAAGCCCTGGTGCTGAATCAAGTCACGCGCTCCTCGCAGCCTGGCTACGGGAATTCCGTGAAACATTTTCGGAATAAATCCACAACAAAGCAGCAAATGAAATTTCTGCAGCAACTCCCCCCTCTTCCCCCTTTAGTTTCTCGTGTGGTAAGGCGCCGGCCCGGCCATTGTTCGCTCGCCCATCGTCTCGTGACCGGGCAATTTTTTTCAACAGAGCCGCCATTCATTCCTCACCTCGCGTTATTAGCGACCTTATTTCCTTCGCTCATCCACCGTACCATTCTTCTTCGCTGCCTCCTCTGTTCTTTCTCGCCGTTAGCGAGGAACGCTTCTCTTTGAATCTCATCCTACTCCCGGCACGTTCCGAAGCATTTTCATTGAACTTCCCGAAGAGAACGCAATCTCCACGACCGGGAGAATAGAGGGTAGAAAAGAGGGACATTAATGTCCAGACACCGTTCAGAGTTTTTTAACGAAATAGTACGATCCTCCGCGCGCAATTATATCGACAGCCGTGGCTCGAACTTTCCGGAGAAACGTGTGTTTTCCTTTTTATCGGGAAGAAAATACAGTGAATTCACGATATATGTCGACAACACGGGTCTTGCCAGCGTCGTGTATCGTCCAGGAGACATAGTGTCGTGTGACATGAATTTCGTAGTGGAAATAATTCCGCGAAGCTTATCATCCAGGACTTGGCGATATATATAAAGAAATCACACGGCTGGATGTTCTATCGATATATATATATATATATAAAGTAATCACACGGCTGGATGTTCTATTTAATTTTACAATTTCAATGGATCTATTTCCGAGGATGACGTCGAGGAAAATCTGCAATGAATATCCTGGACGCATTTTATATAAAATTTCCGATTGATTTTCTCTGACGCGGCAGATGTTCGATGGTCCGAGCGAATCGTAAAGTTTTTCTAAGTTAAATGGACATTGAAGAAGGACCTGTGCTGGTAAAAAATTTGTGAGAGACATTCAAACAGAAAGAAGTAGCGCATATACTTACAATTAGGCAAATTCTTAACCAACAGTCAAGCCCCCCCCCCCCCCATCTCTATCAATTCTCTATTTTTAAAAATCATCGGAATCAGAGATGAACTAATTTTTCCGCATATTTACCTGTGCCTCCCGCAGATAGGCACAAACAATTTGAGTTCGTTATAATCATGGCCTACCGCGCCTCCAATCATGTCACTATTTATTTCGCGAATGAAATATTTTGACACGACCTCATTAGCTGTACGCATCCCATTTCCAATTACCGTACAATTATTACCGTTAATCAATCTCCGTCGACTAAACCCATCTCTCGGCAAAGCGTTCCATCACAATATTTACGAAAACCCGCAGCGTCCTTTCTTCCGAGCTCATCGTCAATCAATATCAGCGGCGTAATCGAAGCGGGGGATAGACGGGCCAATCTAATTAACCAACATCCACGGCACTTTATACACCGCAGCTGCATCAAAGTTCGAGACTAGTCATTATGGCCGTCCGGTATGAGGCAGGAGTGGTTTGGCCGTCGAGCGGCGAAGATCCTTTTCGAGCTGATCGAGGGGCACGAGCAATGAATACGAAATTGTTGTCACGACCAGCGAAGTGGCTGGCTGAAGAGTAACGGAGAGGGGGCGAACCTGACCGACCATGGGCGGGAAAGCGACACCTTCGCCCGGTCTAAGCCGTTGGATGAAGAATGGCGGCGTAATACATATTTCATACATATTCATTCGGAGATACGGGCGCAAACCTCGTTAAACTCTTCATATGTGAAAGGTTGGCCGGCCGGCCGACCAATACACGTGCCCGCCTGGCTCGTATGCACGGAATGTCGAGCAGTATGGAATCCAAGCTTCGCGCTGCCCTGCTCTGCCCTACTCCGCTGTTTATTGAACATTGCGATGTCTTCTCTGCCACGGTGTGTGTATCGATTTCCGGTCTGATCGGTGTGTCGCCCACGCGGCAACCGGGATTTCCTGTCTCTGATTTATCTCCGTGCCGTAGCGTCTGCGGTGTTGCCCCATAATGCTGATATCGACATGCCTTCGCTAGCTTTTTCCACGTAGCATTTCGGGTCCCTTCAGCTAACCACCTAGCGCACTGCATACGCCGCCTACCCTAACTCTAACATCATCTCAATACTTTCGGTTCTCGTACCAATAACTTTGAACACCGTTCCATTGCTATTTGTAGTAACATAAGAACATGATATCTGCGTGGTGACCTACATGGTAATCTCCACTTTCAGAGTCCAAGGTTTTTTTTTATGTAATCTTGTAGATTTTTAATGTAATCTTGTAACTTTTGAACCAGTGCATTTCTAACATTAAAACTATGAGTTTTGGCATTTTCTTATACAGATTTACAGGATTATATAAAAAAAAGGTAAAAAGTTCTGGGTTTCTAAGGTGATGTTTAATCATTTTCTAAATTATTTATAGAGATCGCATTAGTACCCGGCTCATTAGCGATCCTTGGGTTACAGGATACAAAAGTTTACACGAGCTATAAGGACATGTATTTGTATAACATAACAGCACAAGTTCAGCTTTACAGTGATTCGCTCAGATTCGAACCTAACCTTCAGGTAACCACTTAGCGCACTGCATACACCGTAACTGTAACATCAGCTCGATATTTTCGGTTCTCGTACCAATAACTTTGACCACCTTTCCATTGCCATTGGTAGTAACATGAAAAAATAATATCTACAGGATGTCGCGTATGTATGCATCTGAAAAGTAGACTTTAACCTCCACTTTCAGAGTTCACGGTTATTTCAAGGTCATATTCTAGTACATGTCTGAACGTATTTCTTCTTATGAGCGATGTAAAAACTTCAAGGGAAGGACAATACTTCAACAACGTTCGCCGGGTACTATATCCGAAGTACGTTTGAAATATTTGATTCGTTCAAAATACAGGGGGCCATAAACGAGACACTCTTTAGTATATCCAACTTACTAAAATTCATAAATTCTTTCACACCAGTTTCTTGCAAATAACGTACAAACTTTTGATTCCTTATAAAGATCCGCAGTCTAATAATCATCAAAAGCGCCTTACGAGTGCACAGTAATGGTGCTCAACGATAAATGAAAATACCCGAATGACGCAACGGAAGACTTAACAGCAACGCCGTGCTACTGTCAAATACATGGGCAGCGCAAAGTGCTGATTCTTTCCGCGCAACGGCGTTAACTGTCCCATTTAATCAACTTCTCGAAGAAGGCGAGGAAAGTTCTGGGCGGAAGCTTTGGCTGCAGCAGTTCTTCCTCTGTTCCTCTCGGCTGGTGAGAACAAAGTCCCCGTTACACGGGGACAACTGTCCAGGCGCTATTTACCGTTCCCGGTAGATAGGAAGTCCCGGGAGCTGTTCCCTCGAATATTTTCAAATAAGCAGCGGCACTTCGATGGAAACGCGGGCCGCGACTAATTGTAAAATATCGTCGTGCTCCACGACAACGAAGAAAGAACGCCGCGGCACGGACGGATGGAAGATGGCCCGGGGGAAGTTATTATTCCGGCGAGTGGCGCCTCATTGCAGATCAGCCGACCATAAAAAACTAATTTATCGCGAGGAAATGGAGACGAAGGAGGGTTGATGAGGTAGAGAATTGGCACGGTTGACCGAGCGTCTTGAATGGCCTTGGTAGGCTCTGTGTTCCCTTCTGTTCCATTCTCGCACCGCTGCCTGGCCACCGCCGCGGTTATATCATTTTAAAGACGCGCCGCGAAATAAATTTATAAGTACTCTGCCGAGAGTTCCGTCAGAGCCCGGCTACCGTCTAAGTAGTTGGCAAGTAGTTTGTGCCGACGGAGTCAAGCCCCCTCTCTCACCTCTCACACCACTCCCCCCCCCCCCCCCCCCCCTCGATGTATTATTTAAGTGCTGTAGTTCGCTCACCTTCGCGCCCTTCTGTTTTCCTTCGCCTCCGCCTCTCCCGCTATCATTTCCGCGTTTTCTTTGTTCTTATCATGACTTTTCCTTTTTAATGATCATCCACCCGAGCCCGACATGCGCTCATCCTCTCAGCTCGGCCCTCTTTGCTCCATCAGTCACACTCTCGCCGAGTGGCATCTCTCGCGCTCAATATCGCGTAATCTCTTTCTCACGAGGGATGTCGGGAAACCCGGAACTTTGGCAAGTTACGAAATTTTAATTAAGAATTATCGCAGGATCTCGTGCAACTATTCTCGAGGTGCCTGCGAGGATTAAATAGACAATACATGTGTTCGTTTGTTGAAATATCGTACGCTATAATTTTATTAATATTGGAATGAATTTCTATTCGATCACGCTCGAATGTAGCAGTGGTTCTAAAACTTTTTTCCTGGCAGCACAATCATTAAATAAAATTCACGGTACCCCTGTTTTTATTATTTCATTTTTGTTTTAAATTTAGGTATTTGTAGCAGTTCAATATTTTGCTCTTTACGTATAAAGAATTCAAAATTTTGATGCAGTTTGAGAACCGTTACAGCCTCGAACGAAGTGAGGACGGAGCGAATTTCAATCGTGACAATAATTGATTGTTTGTAATTTTTTTTTATAAATCGAAACTGCACGCTGTTCGTTTAGGTGTATGACGCAAACTAATTCAAGAAACAGTCGCGTCTTTCTACATAGGCGTGGCCATTCCCTTGTGAGACTAAGAACACTTGCGTCGAACATGTTAACTGACGTGGCCCTATGACGTAGTAGAAAATTAAGAAAAAAGGTTCAACCAGCTAAGGGAACGATAACACGTCGCCCGATCGCCGCCTTTAGCGTAATGAAAACAAACGATGGCCTTTCGCTACGAGACAAGCTTCGAGAGCGAGGTCGATTAAGGCGATTAGGTTCGAGCAGTCTGGAAGGATGGCTGTCATTGCCGATCAAAGTGAATCGGCTAGTTGACAAACGCCCTGAAGTTCATGCTGTGCAAAAATAAATTCAGCAAAGTTTTACTTGATGAATGTCAATAAATTAGATATGTGTGCACATGCTGATATAGTAACAAATTCTCCGAAAATCTCTTTTACGAATGTTAAACCATCAACAAAAATATATTACAGTCTTTACTCGATATATGTTTGTCCCACATATCTTATCGATAAAAGTCCCAGAAGTATCCCCACTACCACGGGTAAGTATACACCGTGAGGGACCACAAAGCTCGAGTGACCTTGATCGCCGAGGAGTGTAAACATAATACGGATCGAGTATATCGGTGTGATACCAGGAAACTACTCATACAATAACAAAACGTCTTTATTTTTCATTATTTTTTATGGATCTTCTCGGCGACCGAGTCAACTCGAGCTTCACTGTCCTTTTCTACGTTTAGCACTGTATCAAAGAATAGTATCTTCTATCCGATATATGTCCCTGGGTAGACCCCTATTGTGGACAAATATCGAGAAAACTCTGTATCTGTCTTTATGAACCTAAACTGATCGCACTCAAAAAAAGAAAAAAATATTTTCGTATTTACGGTTATGTCACAAAAGCATCATCGGTTAATTGAAAATATTGGTTTCAGTATCGAAGAATTGCAACTGATCATGGAATCTTGTTCCTTCCGATGTAGCCTGAATCCAGGGTTTTGTCCAAATAAATAGTTGTTTACTTTCTTTTTCGTTTGTCTGTCGGTTTATAATTTCTAGTTTTCTGCTTTTTATTTGTAGTTTTCAGATTCAGACCGTGACATCAAGTCCTACGTTCATAGCTTTAATAAGATTTCAAATTGAGGTTGCCACGATTTTATACGAGCGACGCTAAAAACTTTTATGAATACGACGCGACGGTCACAATGGTTGTGTAGTCAAGACTGACTTGTGAAGAAATATGCAGTTTTATCTAACTAGACGCCCGTCAAAAGTCGTTCAAGTGTGTGTACGTTGGAAAGTTAGATATTGTAAATGTGAGACAGCATGAATCGAGAAACATACGTCTACACTACTAGCTGAAAGTTTCGAACCGTGTGCCACCTTTCAGCAAATTTCATAACTTGTTCTGTTTTGATCGTAGAATTTCGTTAAAGTTTTCTGATGCATTGCTTTTTACACATTTCACCAACCCTGAATAGTGTGTACATTATTAGCAATGACTAAACAACCGTGGATGATCTTGAAACACCAACATATTTAGGTCGATGAAGGTTTAGGTTTCACCTAAACAAATCAGATAAACGTTGTGAAACGACCTTCTTGAAGCACAACAAGTTTTATTGGGAACACCTCCTCAAATAATATAGGGCAAGGGGTACGATGACTGTGGTAGTACCAATTACTACGCCAATGTTAATTATACTTGTTTTCAAAGCACAATGAATATTGAAAAAGAGATATTAAATTTTTTCATTAAAACCACAATTTATGTTATATATCTCATCCTTAATATTCATTGTGTTTAAAAAATAAGTATAATTAATATAGGCACATTAATTGGTACTCCAACTGTACTTGGGTCTCTTACCGTATAATTTACGAGTTAATTAAAATGAGACACTCTGTATAAGTTTTATACACCCCGTACGTATCATGGTGTTGTTGCCCGAGAAACAGTTGTCGCGCGTGTGAATTCTCAGTTCAGTTGGAAATCCAGTAATTCAGTGTACATACGTTCGCAAAGTCCGCGTCCATTCTGACAGCGATTCGAAGAAACTCAGAACCGATTGTATAGATCGAGAATGCGGACTCGGAGGTGAGGGGAGGGGGTTGTGGAGCGGTTCGGATAAAGGATGTCGTGAGAGATGAGAGACGATATAAGCCTCGAGCTCGGCTTAAAGTAAATAGAATTCTGCAGAGTGACAATGAGAATTTGGCGTGCAGCCATTTGGCCGGACTTTTTATTTTGGACATGAAAGTCTAAATGGCGGGCTTGCTGGACCTGAGATTGACGCCGTTCCCGTGCTTAAAAGCACACGGCCGGAAGTAAACGTGTACTCGTTCACCGGTGCAGAACTGACTCGTTGGCCGATCGTAAATCACAGATTGCTGAGTTCCGTTGCGCCGCGGTCCAGGCTTGTTCCCACCGGCTATCGCAATAAACTTTGTGCGGCCCTTAATGGCCGAAATTTTTACAGCGAACGGGCAACAATTACATCACGCTGGTAGAAAGGGAGGCGAAAACATGTGCGGGCGGAAACGACGTCGGAAGCAACGCGTTTCGCGCCTCGACAACGACGCGTCGCGTCGTCCTGTATCTTCGATGTGCATTTGCCAACGAAGAACGATACACGGTCGAAGCCGCGGCAGTCGAGGGAGAAATTTGCTTCTGGCCGCCGAAGAATTCACCCCGAGGGAATTCAAATATACGCTAAGCGCGCTCCACCCATTCCCCTCAGCGAACCTGTTCCTCTCCCCTAAACTCCCGCGCCACCCGATCCTGCTACTAGCGATGGGATCAAGTGTGTGCTAACACGGAAACATCCCTAAACCCATGAATTAAAAAAATTATGGAACTTTGGTTGAGAGGAACACTCTTTGGACAAACCAACACACGTGTGCTATATCTAATTTCTTGTTACGAGCTTTCCTCTCAACTCCCGCGCCAGCCAATCCAGCTACTAGCGATGGGATAAAGCGTGCAGTAACACGAAAAGATCCGCAAATCCGTGAATTCGAAAAATTATGATACTTTGGTTCAGAGGAGCACTCACGAACAAACCAGCACACGTGTGGTATATCTAATTTCTTGTTACGAACTCTCCTTTCCACTTCCGCGCCACCCGCTCCTGCTACTAGCGATGGGATCAAGTATGTACTAACACGAAAAAATCTCCAAATCCGTAAATTAAAAAATTTATGCTACTTTGGTTAAGAGGAACACTGTCAGACAAAATAGCACACGCGTGCTATATCTAATTTCTTAGCCTGATCTGACCCGTTTCAGTTTTATAGAGGAATGTGGTCTTTAATTTTTAGTAGATACGTGGAAGAATATACAGTGAGTGTTAAAAGTATTCTTACACCTCTTATAGTTTTAGAAAACCATATATTTCTTTATGTAGTTGTACATTTTTTTATAAAACAAAAATACAATTACGATTATTATATGTTTCAACTACAAAATGTAACATGAATAAACTAACGAAAAGTTAACGTTAATGAGATATATTGAAAACAGTCTGAAGTCTCTCAAAATTAGCACACAAAAAGTATTCGTACACGTCACAAATTTAGCAATAAACGTGTTATAATTTGCGAAAATAAATTAAATTAATATTTCGTTGGATAGCCTTTCGACTGTATAATTGTGTCCAGTCTTTGTGGCATTGAATCCACTAAATTGGATGTGATTTCGTGTGTAATATTGCACCATTCCTCTTGAAGAGCAAGTTTTGATTGTTCATTACTTGAAATATGCAGGGTTAGAATTTTTTATCAAGCAAATCCCATAAATTTTTCGATCGGATTAATATCCGGTGATTGCGGAGGTGTTTTCAAATATTGTGGTGTGTTATACAGCAACCACTCTCTTGTGTTGCGTGCTGTATGTTTGGGGTCATTGTCTTGAGTGAAGATAAAGTTGTATTTTAGACCCATTTTTTCTGCACTACTTACAATATGGGTTTTTAATATGTTTAGGTATATTTTGTGGTCCATGATTCCCTCGATGAAGTGTAATGACTCCACTCCAGCAGCACTCATACAACCCCAAACCATGACCGAACCTCCGCCGTGTTTTACTGTGGGACGTAGATTTTCTTTTTGTAGCTCTGTATTTTTCTTCCTCCGGACCGTACACTTGCCATCAGAGCCAAAAACATTAAATTTACTTTCGTCAGTAAATATGACTCTTCGCCAAAACTCGATAGGCTTATTAATATTATCTTTCGCGAAATCAAGTCTCTTCTTTCTATTTGCGACATTTACGAAATACTTCTTGCGAGCAACTCGGCCGTGAGATTCATTATTTTGTAAACAATTACGAATAGTGCTGGCACATACACTTACTCCAACGTTGTTTGCAAGCTCAGCAGCAATCTTAGGGGTACTAATTTTAGGATTTTTTTTATTTCACGCACTATAAAACGTTCATCGTGTTAACTAAGTTTTCGAGGTCGACCAGATTTCGCTTTATTTTTATTGATTTTTCATTCACCATATCGATTTATAATTCCTTGTATAGTGCTATGTGGACTATTAATTGGTTTTGCTATTTCTCGCAACGATTTGTACTGATTATGCAGTTGTATAATAATTTTTCTTTCAGTCTCACTTGTTTCCTTACCTTTACGACCCATTTTACCGAATGTTACAAAAATTGACTAGTTTTTCAGAAGGTTGCCACTAGACTATGCATCAAATACTCTGTCTGATTATTTGTCGGGTCCCGCTAAACCATAATATAAACAATCGGACGCGTTTCAAGTACATTCTAGTACCTGTACGAATACTTTTTGCGCGCCAATTTAGAGACACTTCTCATACTTTTCAATTTTTCTCGTTAACGTTAAACTTTTTTAAGTATATTTATATGATAATATGTAGTTAAAATATATAACAATTATAATTATGTTTCGTTTTATAAACATGTGTGCAATTACGTAGAGAAATACATGGTTTCTTAAGCCTACAAGAGGTGTACGAATACTTTTTATACTCACTGTACATATAGAAATTCCTATAAAATTTATGCACAGGGTGAGTTACCAACAAAGTATAATTGAAAGCTAACTAAAAGGATTCGTAATTATATTAAAATAAAGTATACTGGACCCAAAGCAAAGCAAAATAAAATGAATAAAGTAAAATACAAATTATAAATTTTATATCTTTATTTCATATAGTATTTTTCATCAGTAAACATGATTTTAAAGAACATGAAATGACCATTGAGAGTTGTTAGTCTTTGTGCTGTCATATATTGCACAGAATGCTTAATGAAATATATTTGTTGATTAGTATTTCAAACATTAGTTTGAATTATTCCACGCGTCATGAAATTTAATTGTACTATAATATATTTGTGCCTGAGGGGATTTAAAGCCGAAACGTTAACGTGTTCAATGAATCACCTAATTGATTTTGACATATCATTCTTAATATTTAAAGCCGGTTTGTGAATTCGACTAATATATCCAAATAAACCGGATTGCAAACCCAGTGTTTGAAAACTGGCAAACCCTGTTTAATAATTTATTGTGTTGTTCCATTTTAATGAAATAGTTACACAACGTGTGTTGTCTAATATTGCAGTGTATTGGATAAACAGGCTTCGGGTGAACACCATGTGTTCCAGATATTGAAAACATGTACTGCATACATCCACGGATGGATATAATACAAGCTGCCATTGTATGGGCGGTGTAACCCGAGAAAGGTGAATCTACATGATAAGAATTGAACGAAAATACAGAACGGAACTTTTTTCAATCTCGCTTCCTTTTCGAGAAAAATTATGATTGAATATTGGCCAAGCGCGCGTGCTGCCGAACCAGACTTGGTTAACGTAAATTTTTTCGAAAATTGAACATTGTAAGAAATAATACTGCTCTACAATGCTAGGCCATCGATTTTGTTGCAACTTACGCATCCGCTTTCTATTACATTTATAGGAAATTAACCTATTACTTAAATACGTCAAATACATAATATAGAGTGCTCACTATAAAGTGACAATATAGATCACTAGATCGTGTGCAATGGAAAAAGATGCAAATGTGCCAAATAACTTGTGCTGTTATGTTATACAAATGCATGTGCTTATAGTTTGTGTAAACTTTTTTATTCTGTAAACCAAGGATCCAAAATGCTAAAAATCCAAGAATTAATGTAAGGAAATGATTGATTCAACAAAAAGAAAAGAAAAGATATATACATTTTATAAAGGGTGAGCCACGCAACTTGCACACCTTGAATATTTGCGTTATTTGTGACCATTCTATATATGTTATGATGATGATTCTTGAATACCTCTTGATGAGGGACTTGAAGACTATTTCTTATTATATGAAGAATGAGACGCACATAACAACACATCTTAAATATGTAATTCGTGTTTGTTGTAGCGCTTCCATCTTTTACAAATGTGTTTGTAGCTGCGAACAGGGTTCGGTAATTTATCGAACTGTAGGAGCAATTGCGAGAGCTTTACCACTACGTCGATTGCCAAGCACAGGGCAATAAATATTCCCATTAGCGGTAAGAATTCGAAATTGGTGGGCTCGTAACTAGAAGGGTCGAATTTCTCTTCCCGGTGCCATAAAAGTGAACGATTGAGCGGACTATCGTTCCGGCAGATCGGGGAAGGAAATATAAGTACTTCTTCCCAGTGCCGGTTTACTTATAACCTTACTCGATATTGGTTGAATTATTGTGCCTGCCCGTACGAAGTACTCGCGTGCTCCGTATCGAGGAATCAAGTTACAAGCTGCGCTTCCATTTTCTGCAATTCCGTTTGCATATAGACACGTTCCTTGATAACCACCGCCATGTTATGCAGGATTTACGATCCGGCCCCCAGTAAATGTTACCGGAGGCAAGGTTCATCAGGGGAATATGCGCCCCGGTATAAACACGAATCTTAGAACAATTCCGCATCCGGCCCCGGCCCCGGCCCTCAGCGTCGTTCTCCCTGTTGCCATCGGGTATGCAACTTTCGTATACCACGCGACTGCCACGAAAGTACTTGTATCGGTCTCGTCTCTGAATCCAATTGCTCTATAGATGTCGTTCAAGCAATTATTTTCTGCGTCTTAAACTATCCACTCCAAGAACATTATACGGAATAACAGTACTCTACTAATTTAGAGGTTACAGTAGAGCCTTCCGTATCCAAACCCCCACTGTCCGAATACTCTAACATCCGAACGTTCTATTCTCCGAGGGATTAGTTTACTAACTAATGTATACAACAATTTTCAAAAAAATTACATTTTGGTCGAAATTATAACAGAAATAGTAAAATTTCGTTTTTAGCACATTTTTTGCAAGCTTAAGCATTGAAAGCCTTCGAAACATGTGCACTTAGGAGAAACTGCATTTTTAAATTATTTTCAACAATTTCTTAGGCAACATTATACAATTTCCATTAAGAGTTCAGCAGATGTACAGAGGTATACAATTTAAAAATATCTTTAAAATTTCCATTACTGCTTCGGATAAAAAAAAGTTGTAAAAACAATATTTATTATTTTTTTCGTAATTCGTGTCAATGACAATTTTTTAAAAATCTTTTTATATATCGTGTAATAAACTAATCCTACCAAGTTCTTAAAAAAGTCTGCTTTTTGAAAAGTTACTGAATATTAAAAGGTATATGGAAACATTTCCAACTGACTGTACAATAAGAACGTGTGAAAGCAGAGCTGAATAAAACAGCACTCTAAATAGTCAATAGTAAATGCGTGATCCTATTGATTTGAAAGTATGCGTACAACTTTGAAAATAAAAAGTTTTATTTTGCGTTTCAGATTGTGAAAATGGAAATACTCTATTTTTGAAATTATACATTCTGTTGGTAAAAACATACTCTGTGTTTAATCCAAATAAAATCGAAAATATTAAACAGTATCTAAAACATTTATTTCGGCAAATATTGTCCACGTCTGTGCGAAAGGTACATCGGTAAGTGACGTCCTGCCACGATATCGATAATTGGTTATTCGACATTGAAATCACTTCGACAGCGTCACGTGGCACGCGAGTTACATCAACATCAAATCAACACCCACCACGTCGGCCTCGCAGAGCTAAGTTAATCTGTTCGAACCTCCACTCGCATACTAAACAGCCTCTTAACGCGAGCAAGGTGTTTTACCAAAGTGTCTTCGCGGCAGCTACTTACGTATGTAACGCGGCGCGTCCCGAGTTCGCGCACGTCTTTGACACCAACCGGCCGGAAATACTTTCGCGAGATCCTTCTGTTGATAATGTTTTGCCCTCGGAGAGTCACAGGGAAACGGAATGATCAAGAGGGGTAATGGAACACAGTGGAACCTTCCAGTGGAATTTTGTAATAATCTTTACTTTCAACCTGAAGAGGGTCTTCGAAGTGTATTTTAAAAATGCAGTTTCCTGATTAAATTATATTTAATTTGTTGTGAGATAGTAACATTTCATCTAAACCTATAAATAGTTACGTTAGTAATATTTACGTATTAAATAATTATTAACATAAATTTAAGTGGAGCCGCATTAGGCCCAGTAGTTCATTAATGGTTAAACCTAAGATTAATAATTTTCAATAACGTAAAAGTTTCTTCACGGGCAAAGAAATAATTTCTAACGGCTTCATTAATAGCACGCTATACATATGAATTTCATCTGACTAAGAAATAAAAATATAATATAAATAAAATCAGTTTGATAATGAAAAAAACATTATCGTAATTTTTTAAGAGAACGATCACGTTTTAGTTCGTTATGTACTTTTTATCCTTGCAATGAATAGAATACGATGTAATAAAAAAATTGTTGGTCTTTTGATCTTGAAATTCAAATTAACATTGCGGCAACTTTTTTACGTCAATTTCTACCAAATCAAAGGGATAGAATCTCACTATAATATTAATAAGTTTCGAAACATAATAATTAATTTGTGTGTGTTAAATGTTTATGTCTATCGAAAAATCATAAAACTTTTTAAAACAATTGGAATTAATTACAATTTGAATAACTTTAAAATGATTTACATTTGCTACCGACTATGAAGCCGACATTAAATTCCTTGAATACTAAAGACAAATTTTAGCATTGTCATAGGGATACAATAATTTATTTATAGGTTTCTCAAGATATACAGTTGGGTAATTTGGAATACATTGCCCACATTTGCTAAAACTTGTTAATAATTTCAGAAACTTTTGAATTTTATATTCTGTATTTCATAGCAGCAAGTAGTCTAATGAATAATCTCAAAGAATATTGCGTATTAAAACAGCCTTCCGAATCCCATCAAAATGTTGGTAAAGTAATACTGGTCACGACAATCTAATTCAAGCAAATTGTTCTTTCGAAAGACGTGCGAAGCTTTCTAAAAGATTTTATCCTTTGAGAACCAAGATAATCTATATTCAAGACGACCACTTAAAAAGAACAAGTAAAAGGGTTATGAAGGGATAGTCATTCCCTCAGTGACCTTACGACGCGACGCTCAAGCAAGCCCAAATAAAAAAGGTCGGATATCCCCGCATCCAAGATAGGATATAGATAGCCATACCAATGGGTGAACTGCAGACTTTTATGCAAACACTGGATTTCATTGTTTATTTAAAAAAAAAAACACCGAAATAAGGGAAAAATCTCTTTCAGTGGATAGGAAATTGCTTGTCACAGTAACCAAGTGAAAATAGATGGTGTTGACTGTTGAGATACACAGGGTGGACCAATAACTTCGACCACTTTGAATATTTCCGTTATTTGTAATATTATTTATAATACAAATTCTGTAATATGACGATCAATACATTTTTACGCAGAATTTGATACTCTGCCGATTCATGATGCAGAAAGTAGGAGGTTAATCCATTTGAAGAATTCAATGTAACCTTGAAATCTCCGAAACGACTTCACCCGTATAAAAAATGTTTGCATCAGAATATTACCCCACAGATATTTAAGGTGGTCATAGTTATTGGTCCACCCTATATACGTTTCCTTGTATTTTGCAAGTCTACACATGGTACGAACGCATAAGGATCAATCCAAATTCAATGTAAAAGCTTATCTGTATCTGATATTGGAATCACAATTTTCAATTTTGAATTTGGAAAGTAAATTGTGCCGCACCTTTAACGTACCACTCTCAAGGACCGAGTATAATATTTATTCCGATTATCCTGCGATTCCAACACCGCCGTTATTCGTATGAAACCATTTCCATCTGTTCTTTCATTCGATAAATCTGCCACGAGCAGCGAGCTGACGGAAATACAAAGATAAATGAAAGTGTGGCGACAGGTTTCTCCCGCCGGCAGACAGGAAATTGAATTATCGCGAAGTAATTATTTGAATCCAGCGAAGGGGGTGGGTATAAGTTTACAAAGATTAACGCGAGCGTGTGACACGATTGTACGGTGAAGTATACATGTTCCGAAGTGCGGTATCTGGAATAACTGCGAGAGTCTATATCCACAATGCGTACATGATCCACGATAAGCCGCTGTATCTCGATGCTTGTGATAAGCCGGTCACTATATCCATGCTGAAATATACAAGGGTTTACTTACATTCCCTCGTCCGACCGTTTTATCGTGCTCCTTATTGGATCGGGCCAGTATTGTGACGGTAAATCGAATCGAAATTCTTTTACCTCTTACTTTAAGGTGGTGACTTTTGTCTCCGATGCTTCGACGCTGCGGCAAAAGCGACGGGGAGTATAAAGGTCGCCCCAAACAAGACAGGCAAGATGCTGAAGTTGTTTGGACGGGCAGATTCAAGAACACGGGTTAGAAATTTGCCGATCGAGAATTGGTCTTCGTGATAGAAATCTTTCTGACGTCGCCTCGATGTCGTTGAGGTCATAACTTTGAACGTCCAGGTGGCCTTTCGAGGGCACGTTGACACGTCCCCTGCTGTGCATGGCACAAAAAAAATGTTTTTAGGGAATTCACAGCTCCTTAGGTAAACTATCGGTATCTCTCCTCCACAACATCATGGGGATAGGAATCGGCCCTGTCGCTTGGTGAAACAACATCACACATCCTTATGCTATACGTAACTTACACAATTTTTTTAAGGAAATATTCAAATTAGGAAGGGGATCATTCCATGTGAATTAAATCTTTTTTTTACCATGTTTCGAATTTGGATGAAACTGAAAGATTGAGCCATCATTTTGTAATCTTCAAAATTGTTTAAAGGATAGGGACCATCAAAGTTTGCTATTTTGCACGAGTTTTACGAAAACTGCCTATAGAACACATTTTATACCACAGTTATTATTAAAGATAAAAAACATTTTCTTTTTTTAATCATCATCGCAAAAGACTGCTCTTTTTAAATAATTTAACATTTTATATTCAAATGTGATTTCTTAATGCAAGAATATTACTAATATCTTTGTTTTGCAAATTTTACCATCAGTTAAAGTGTTGAAAAATTTGAAAAAATATGGCCACATTTTTTTCTAACTATTTACTGTTTTGTGTCCATTCAGTTGCTGGATATTCTTTAGACATTTTGAAGTGAGCGTCGACAGCGTCTGTCCTAAAATTAAAATTTTCACGTAGTGAAAAGAAGAGCACGGGGAAGGTCATTTACACATTTTACCTAAACTGTTGTAAGGTTGTTGTGCACTCCGAGTGTACAGTAAAGGTTAATGCCCTCCATAGTACAAAGGACAAGGTCATACCTGGCCGCAATTTTTTAATTTTTGCCTTGCTATACGAAAAAATGTACATACAAAACTTCAGAATTCTTATCCATAATTACCTAAAAATGATTTACTGTTATGCCGCGGGAAGGGGTAGATGGAGGGAATCCTCGAATAAGCTCCAAAGTCTTCCAGCACAACTTAGGTATATTTCGGAATAGGTCGCCAAGCAAGGAAACAAAGCGATTTTGTACAAGACGGACAACTTAATGATACGCGAGCACACTGACTGGTTGCTTATAACTCTCTCTGACTATTCTGACTGTCGACTTCTGACCATGACTCTTTGACTCTCTTGACTGCCCTTTCGCAGGGCCTTATATAAGGGTACATTTGGTTATCGGAGTTTGGTGGGGATGGATGATTCTAGTCCTTACAGATAGGGAATGACGTGGCGGTCGAAGTTTTCGCAGGGTTGGACTTTAACCTGAAATCTCTGTACCGGTGAGTAATTTGCCTTAGTCTAGTTGTAGATAAGTATTGGCTGTCTCGCATAACAGTACATTGAAAATTTAGAAAGTACGATTTGTAGATCTGTATGAATTATACATATTCTGAGAATTTCATAAAAATCGGTTAATGTTGTAATGGGCTACAGATGTTTCTAAATTATCACATAAAGGCGAAATTCCCTGACAAGGCCAAAATTCTGCAACTTTCACTCTCAAGTTTTCATCGTTAAACGATTATAGCTCATTGCAACATTGACCGATTGAGATGAAATCTTCAGAATATGTATAATTGATACAGATGTACAAAATGTACTTTTTAAATTTTTAATATAAATCCGCATTAAAAAGTTGCAAAATATAGCTTTTAGTACTTCCTCTGCAATTTCGACCAATTGCAATTTTAATAAAACATTTTTTTTCACGTTATGTAGCGATCTAATCGGTCTAACTTCTCAAAAAATACAAGTAGTAAAGTCCAATATTGACAAAGTTATGCGATTTTAAAGAGCGTCCGAATATTAGTGGGGACCACTGTATATAACATATAGTATTCCACTAATTGTTATATAGATAAGTTCCGGTCACCTGTATAAATATATTGTTAGTAGGTATGTGCTCAATTAATTTTTCCTCGGAAATCCTATTTTGTCCTACTCTTGCCGAGGACATAAGTGCTTTCGATCAGACGGAAAGCAAGGAAAGATTTTTGCGGTCCGTCGCAACAAGGTGCATCGTGATCAATCTAAGCTGTGATGAATAGAGAAATCTGGAAACAGAACCGTCAATGGTCCGTGGTTTAGCGCGTGCATGGCAGCGCATAAGACCGATCATGATGGATCGAGACGTGAAAAGATTCTCGCAGAGTTTACACAAACGGGAAATAGCGCGTCTTGCGGTTCGAACAATTTTTAAACGGCATTGTAATCGCTTTCTCACGTACAGGGTGTATAAAAAGTAATGGTCATCGGTCCTAGCGGTGAATCTACACTTCTGGATCAGTGGACATTTGTCAAAGAAATTTCCTAAAAAATTGTTTATAACAAATGTAGGATTATGAATGAGACATTGTATTAGAGTTATTGTTTAGAGTGACTGTGGACGCGACATCGTGACGCCAACGTGTTTGGGTCCTGCGTGAAAGGAAGTTTGTTTGGGTGGAAGTGTGAAAGAAGACTGTTTGGGCCTTGGTGACAAGAGTAAAGTGTTTAGGGGCTCCAAGCGCAGGGCGTACGTGATTGTTTGGGTTTTCCGAATGGATGTGAAACTGATAGAGAGAGAGAATGAGAGCGCGAAAGAGGAAGAATGAAAGAGGGCGTTATTATAAAAGGGACGAATGCGAGGGATGTCAGGCAGTTTGCCAGTCGGTAGAGAAAGAGAGAGAGAGAGAGAGAGAGAGAGAGAGAGAGAGAGAGTCGGTAGAGCGAGAGTCGCGAGCGAATGAGTAGCCGAGATATCGAATTGTCGAGTTGTCGAATAAAGTGTTTTAGCAAAATCGGTGTCTAATCACTTCACCCGACACGTCACACCTAGAACATAGGAGTTCCCTTAAAATATTCCTACACAAAGAAAACTGTTGTTGCAGTTTTTTTACATCAACACCTCTTACACACCGAGAAAAGAAAAGGTTTGAAGGGAACTATATGTCGCAAACAAATAGTTATTGAGATATTAGCTGTTAAAGTTTTTGCAAAATTTAGTTGTGTGGAGTTATACGTATAGACCAAAGTCTACTACTACAGTCCACCTGACCGTCTGGATGAGATGTAACATAATCGTGTGCGTGCCTCGAGACAAACGAAAAGGTACATTCGTCGTTAGGCTCGTGCAAATAAATTACTTTACTTATAAGAAAAAGTTTTTATTTGGAAAATATTGGAAATAGTGAGACTTGTTTTGTAATATTAACTATTTGCTCAACTTATTTTCATTGTAAGAAAGTATTTGAAATACATATTTCAAATACAAAAGTAAAATATTTTATTTTATGTATCTGGTTAACAAAATAAAAATATTTTATTTGCCGAAATTTTTCGTTCTGTTTTAAGTAGTATTTTATTTGTCCACATTAAATTATAGTATTGAAAATAGTATTACAAACACTTTTTCTCGAAATTTTGCCCAGGTCTGGTCTCGACGCACACACAAGATTATGTTTTGTCTCATCGACACGGTCAGATGGATTGTAGTAGTAGGCTATTGTCTATGCGTATAACTCTAACAATCAAATTTTGCAATTTTAACTGCTTATATCTCCATAACAATTTGTTTGCGACATATGGTACCTTTCAAACTTTTTCTTTCCTCAATGTATAGAAGGTGTTGATGTGAAAACTTTGACAAAAATTTTCTTTGTTATAAATAATTTTGCGGCAAGTTTTTCTGACAAATGTCCACCGATCCTGAGGTGCAGATTCACCCCTAGGACACATGACTATTACTTTTTGTACAACCTGTACTATAATAAGTCATTTTACTACATCCATTTCAGAAACAACAGAAAAAGCAGCAGAAAGATAATATAATGAATATTTGCATTTCGTTTTTTTTTTAATGTACGAGCGGGTAAGGCATATTTCAATGAAAAGTTGAAACAATTTCATTAAACTTTAACACTTTTTACCTATAGCTTCAGAATTTCAAGCTCTTCTTTAAAAATTGATACCAATTCGTTAATTAAAAAAATAATTTTGCAAGTATTTCAATGAGTGTGATTCAAATGTTTTTTCATTCAATGCAAAACATTGAAATCTGACTTTCCGTTTTGAAGAATCAGCCATTTTGAAAAGCATGGTTCTGAGAAAAGTACGCTTAAAATTTTAAATGAGATGTAAATTCAATCGACAATGTTTTCGAGTTTTCAGAAATTACATGGGAATATCTTTCCGAAGGCACTAAATATTCGAAAAACCAAATTTTGAAATGAAATAGAAATGTCTGAAATAGAATTTGTAAAATAATTATAAAAAAAAAAACATTTTGAAACACCCTAAATAAGTAAAGCAATCAATTTTCAGAATTTCTTTATTTCCTAAAATTGGCAAAAATATTATGTCGCGCGTTACTCTCTCTTTCGCCTCGTCTAAAATGAGAGAAAAATGTTAAAAGTCTATGGAGACGCAACTAAAGTCGAATGAAGAAAGTTTACACTTCTATTAAATTCTGTTTCCCAAGAATTCACTCTCGACTTTTCACTCGGATATTCCCCAAAATGGCGGGGGAGAAGGGCTAACCGTGTACGATGCCGTTCGGCCAAGAGGTCTGGCTCGTTCTGGAGTCAGACCACGTTTCAGTGCATGCTAAATCGTTACGTGAGTCGGATATTTCGCGGCAATAAAATCCCATACTTGACGACACACGTCGTAAGTAGAGGTCAATCCGAGAACAAAGCGAAAAGGAAAAAACAAAAAAAAAACAAAAAACAGTGGAAACGAGGAAAAGTAAATACAGTGTCAACTCGATATATGCCGAAAACATGGGTCTGACCAAGGACAAGTATCGGCTGGAAGATATTACTCTTTGATACACTGCCAAACGAAGAAAAGGACAATAAAGCTCCAGTGGTGAAGGTCACATAACAAAATAATGAAAATTAAGGAAGTTTTGTTATTGGATTAGTAGTGATATACCTGATCCGTATTATGTTTACACTCCTCGGCAGCCAAGACCATTCGACCTTTTTGGCCCCTCACGGGGTATACCGCGCAGCAGTGGGGATAGTTCTGGGACTTTTATCGCATAGATATTTGGGACATATATCGAGTGAAAACTGTAACGTTTGCGTGGAATCTACGCGTGCGACGACGGAATCGACCCCACCGATAGCTACTCGTGAATTAGCGGACAATGACAGCGCCACGAACTATCGTGAAATGTTAACAATTTATTACAGGAGCGGCGGGCCGATTAGAAAAACAAGTTCCGCGCCGAATGCGGCTCGCTGGAAACACGACAACCTGCTGAATAATTCACATGTAGAGACGTGTAAATCTAAATCGTCAGGTTCCCGGAATTCCGGCCGTGTAATGAAACGTCGAGCATCTGATAAGGTGCATCGTTAGATACGGTTTCCAGAAAATAGGGCGGGGAAAAAACTGACACGCTCCGTGCTCGTTCCGATTTCAAATCGGACTTTCTCCTAACCCCATCTGTCGGGCCGAGGCAACGATTTCATTGTCTTATCGCGCGCGTCGCGTTTTTTTTTACACGCGATTAGCGTGGCGCGCGCGCGACATAAAATGCCCCCTCAGATGCAACGGATAAAAATTAATTGGAAGAGACTACCGTTGCGATTCATCTGGAATTGAAGCAACTAGATTGCCCGACGTGCTTTAGTGAAACTTCTGTATGCACGCTTGTACTGCTCGACTGTTTTCCATAGGGTGGGGGACCCAATTGCTGTGTGTGTACCAATTACTGTGCCTATATTAATTATACTCATTTTTAAAAGCGTAATGAATATTAAAGAAAAGATATCAAACATTTGTCATTAAAGTCAGTTGATATATATGTCACGTATCTCTTTTTAAATATTCATTATGCTTTAAAAATAATTATAATTAACCCATTTGCAACATGAGGAAATATGAAAAGAAGGCTTTTACCACCAAGCTATTTTTTTATTATATTTAAGTACAAAAATACAAGTAAAAGAACTTCATATTTCAGCATTATAAGAAAAAATCAGAATTACTACTTTTATCTCCAACAACACCCTCCATTTCTATTTTTTAGCTAACGAATAATGATAGTGACCAACAACGTTGAGTGTATGCATACGGCTCCGGTGATAGTGACCAGGAAAATTGAGCGTATACAATATACGCTAATGATGCAAATGGGTTAATATTGGTACAGTAATTGGGTCCCTTGCCTTAGTTACGATAAGTTTTACAAGGGATGCGTCCTTGTAGCTGGATTGAGACTTGTCTCCCACACGACTTTCTTAGTTTTATTTTTTTTTTTGCAATCGATGCAGCCTTTTGCTCTAAAGGTAACGTGTATAGAAAAAGTTGTTTAGCAAGATGACCTTCACAACATATCTCAAGGTCATTGAAATCGGTGAGGTATATTCCTTCATAATTAATTACCATTTTTCCGGTGTCAGGTCTCTCTTGTAACTCTCTCTCAGGTAACTCTTGTAAGAAACTCCAGCTTAAAGATTCGGCGGGTTCGCGTGCTTTAATAAATGTAGTAAGTAGTATTAGCTGATCATGATCAGACGTGTCAGACGCGAGTTAGAATTTTCAAACTCGATTTACTCGAAATCGAATCGAGTCGATTTACTCGAATTTTCAAAAGAAAAAATGTTATTCCTTGTTTTCGATTCATTTTTGCATGTGGAATCTCCATTCGTGGTTGGTTGTACCACGATTTTCGGCACGTCCTGTGTAGAGATTGTGACATATATCCTTTAATGGAGTTTGTCATTTAAAATAATTTAAATAAAATTAAAAAAATGGCGGGCACTCGTTACAACGGAATTTTCTTTACGTGTTCCGGCGAGTGTTGTGTTGCTCCAACAATATCCTTGATTAAAGGTGACTGCAACGGCGAATGGGCGCCACTCCAACGCAGGTACAGCGATCGTTTGAGCAAACACGTACCAACCAGTGAATTTGGTGTACCACGCGCCATTGACATGCGAATGGCGATTCGGGTCGGTTGGTGCATTTTTTTACACGTCCCCCTAAAACTTCTCTATAACCGCCATCCGAACGATAGCCGGTCGTTGTTGTTCCGTAAAAAATTGTTTGGGGATGCTGCAGTTTATTTAACGACTGCATTGTCGTGGTTTGACCTCGCTGCGTTTTAATCCCCCGTACATGCTTTCGGTATGTTGAACCAATCAACGGAAAATCGTCCGACAAAAGACCGTGACGAAGAAACACAAAAACGAGGGAGGCCACGGGGAAGAGCTGGGTGAAATTTTTTCGTCACGTTCGTCCCGCGCCTTTCATCGAATATAATAGCAAAAGCGGACTGCCCTGCTCGGAATCCATCTTTTTTTTCGTGTAACTTCGCAGTTTTTTTGGAAATCGAAACCGTGATGTATGGACCATTCGCTCACGATCGCAATCGGACAACCCTTTCTGCAGGATTACATGCTTTTTTTCTCTTACGAATCAGATCATGTACTCGAACAAGTCGCGCTGATAACTGTGGGCAACGCTATTCAACGCGAGTTTCATTTGTTTCAATTATTGTCCGTTCAAGTGAGTTTTAAAAATAATTCCTACTTCGGAAATAGATATACAGTAACGCCGGAAACTATGTTCACACCTTTTCAAGCGGAATAACCTTTTTAAAATTGGTCCAAATGACTTGAATCGTTTTTAGATGTTAGACCAACTAGTTTGCTAGAGAATGACTAAACAAACATTTTTTTAGATTGCAATTGCTTGGAATGATAAAAAACTGAAAAAATGATGATTTTTCAACTTTTTTATCTGAGCCTATAACGATAATTTAAAAAATGCGTTTTGTTAATTTCGGTAACTGACATGCATACTGAAAATTTCATCGAAATCGGTTAACGTTGCAATGAGCTACAAACGTTTCAAGATGAGAGTTTTAGTCTGAAAGTCGCAGATTTTCGACTTTATCAGAGTATTTCGCCCTTATGTGATCATCTTGAAACTTTTGTAGCTCATTGCAACATTGACCGATTTTTATGAAATTTTCAGTGTGCATATAAGTTATCAAAATCTACAAAACGTATTTTTTAAATTATCATCATAAGATCAGATGAAAAAGTTGAAAAAATATAATTTTTTAACTTATTTATCATTCCAACCAATTGCAATCTAAAAAAAATTTGTTTAGTCATTCTCTAGCAAACTAATCGATCTAACATCTAAAAAAGATTCAAGTCATTTGGACCAATTTTAAAAATGTTATTTCGCTTGAAAAGGTGTCAACATACTTTCCGGCGCGAGTGTACATATGCGTGGTAGATATACGTACTTTTATGTAATGTTCTCGGTTTACAAAAGAGTTCGTTAATATTTTTAGAAAAATTCCTAAAAGTGTGTGGTCGGAGGGGGAGATAAAAAATGCCCCCAAACCAAATTGAATTTGCAATAGGCTATTCGATAGCTTATCCAAAGAAAATATTTTGTGCCAATTTTCAACCCTATATATGTCGACAGGGTGGTAGTAATGAGGTGGCAAAGGAAATCAGGGTTTTCCGTGATTTCTTTTATCCTCTTCAATTGAAAATTCACTCCTCTTAACAATACACTCTTATATTAATTTAGTTATTATTAACGTTGTGAAAACTTCAAATTGCTCCTGTAGATTAGTTCGAACTTTGGTTCACAACAGACAAGAAATAGCGATTTTTGATTTTCTTACATACATGCCCCACTTTGAAGAATCTGAAAAAATTGTTAACAACTATAAAGAGATACTAAAACTGTAAAAAAACTTAGTAACATAAACTTAGTGTCTCATAACTTCTACAAGAAATCGGTATTTCAACCCTTTTCTAATTTTTTAAAATTCCCTCTGCAATCTAAATTTCTGAAAAAATTCATACATGTGGCACGTATGGAAACGTTCTCCACGTTCGTTCGATTAGAAGTTCTAATCTCGTTTCTCAGAACGAAAAGCGTCCCAACAGACCCCTTGTTTATAGAAAGGATGATTGTAACTGGCAACTGGCACGAAGCATGATTCAGTAACAGCACCGTACGATTTCCTGATATGGAAATCTTGAAAACATTCCCTTCTGGAATGTTTTATCGAGATAGTTTCTGATAGGAAATATCCTGGCTAACTCTTCGTTTTACCCCTTGAAACAAAGATCCAACTGCAAACCTTAAACTTACTCGAAACGACAAATACGAGAATGCGACCATAGAAGAAAACAGACACATTTCCCTCTCATTTTTTAGGGTATATAAAAATACATTCATTTTCATCCTCTTTGGTCCAGTCGAGAAGCGGTTCAGTAGAGATTCAGAAGTGGCTCGGTCGCGTTATAATAATCGCGAAGCCACGTCGCGTTACACGCATCAGAGTCAGTTCTAGTGAGATCGGGTTAAAGTCCCTTTCGAATGAAACGTCACCTTATAGAATCCGTTAGTTCGTATATATTCTATGTGGCTTTCAACAATCGCTCTCCGACCCCGCATTGTCAATGCGTCAACACCGTGCATCATAGGTAATAAATTCTGCAAGTATACACTTATTACATTCATTCGCGACACACACAACAACACAGGTAATTATTTCAATTCAGAATATATTTGTCTTGTTTGTTAATTCGCGTAATCTACCACCCTTAATTATTGCCTAATATGCTAATCTTATAATTGAACGTTCCCACATGATACAATCTTACTGCTCGGATTGTATCGATTAAATAATATATAAGTTACGAGGCTTACTAATCTCGAATTCAAATCAACAAAGATTACAATTAAAACCATATTCCTGGTGTAACAACCCCCCTCGCCGGTCTCTCGCGTTGCTCGCAAGCCCTGGCTCGTAACACATGTGCATTCTAATAGCTCAAATATGAATGATTTTTTTCCGAATTTTCAATTGAAGAGGATAAGAGAAATGGCGGAAAACCCTGATTTTCTTTGTCAGCCCGTTACTACCCCTATATCAACGTATAAGGTTGAAAATTAGCACAAAGTAGTTTCTTTGGATAAGCTATCAAACGGCCTATTTCAAATTCAGTTTGATTTAGGGATACGTCAAGTTACGACAGCATCGAGATCAATCGGACACCCTGTATATGTAGAAATTCCGGAAACCACAGTTTATTCTCTTATTTCTGTTTTTAGAAAAAAATCGTGGTCATTTCTGTAGCTTCCTAGACCTCGCCTTGGGAAACAGCTGTGGAAGCTGCTGTCGAGTTAAATGATGGCAGCGAACGCGTCAACATGTGGCGGGTGCGGTTGCAATAATCTCGACGGTCCTACACTCGGAAAAGTGTGGTTGTAAACCCGCTCTGTATTATACGTAAATTCGAATTGAAACTGTTCTGCGGTTGAAGTAATGCTGACAACGGCTGAACATGGATCGATATAAATCGATGAAGGTAATGGGGGTGACGGTGGGTGAAAGGGTAGTGGTAGGGGGTTACGATTGGCGATGCGAGAATTCCCGAAATCAGCTCCTTCGGCACGGGGGGTTCCGTTCACTGGAAGACAATAACGATGGCACCGATCGGCGAATGTGGGTCAGCCATTGATCTACACCCTTGAAATACGAAATCGAATTTGCATTCCCGAAATTCCCCTTGATTCGACTCACGTGCGGAATATATTGCTCAGCCGGCACGTTGGGCGGCGTAGCGGGGTGCGGGGCGGTTGGCGAATTCACGCACCCATTGAAGATTGAACCGGCTCTAGGCTTGAGGGATGAGGGATCACCGTGTTACAAGGTATCGTTATAAATGGTGATTCACGGACCATTAATATTACATTATAGCTGTCGGTTATACACAGCTCGACGGGGCGCAGGTATTAATTGGCTAATTGCTCAGAATCCCGTATTAATAGCGCAACTTCCTCAGGCGAAATAATAATGCCTGAACGAGGACTTTTAATCGCGTTCGCCCGAGAACAGGGTTACGTTAGTCGACGTTGAACCTTTCAACACGCCATTGTGTTTCTTATATTTACAAGCGATCAATTTTTGCTTTCCGATGATTATTATAATATAACATGAAAGTAAAACAAAATTTAACATAAAAATATAGCGATTTGTCTATATATGTCGCCAAGACCTGCATGATAAATATCGCGAATTATCCCCACTACCGCGGGGTATCGAGAGGCCTCCGTCGTCGAGAAGTGTAACATAATACGGGTCCAGTGAGACCAGGAGACCACTACTAATACAATAACAAAACTTCTTTATTATTACTTATTTCCTTATTAGACTCTCGCCAATATATTTGTGGAAATTTTCTGATTGAAATGATATCAAATATGATGTAATTCCGATGATATTTACTTGTGTAATGAACGATGAAAATCCTTCCCATTACAATTGTATTGACGGAAAATTAGTGTAAATATGTTAAAGTTCCACAAATATATTGGCGAAAGTTTTATAGAAAAATTATTCATAATGAAAAAGTTGTTTTGATTTAAGGCTTAAGTCTGTCTATATAAATTCACATTTATATAGAAAGTATATATAGAATTATATAGAAAATATACATGTCAAATGTACATTTGACATGTACATTTTAGAACGTATTGAAAAGAAATTAGTAACCCAGATATGTCTGTCACGATTACATGTATATAGTAAGTAAGTCTTATTTTATACAGCCTCCATATTTTCAAAGAATATACAATATTCATCTAGATCAGCACTTGTTAGTACACTGCGGATTTTATGCATTTCCAACAAAAATCAATATGCCAGATACAAAACTGAAATGGCATTAAAAGAATTTAAGGATACCGTTATATTATTGTCGACTTATGACATTATTAATCTTCGGTTTCTTACAATTGACTAGGAAAATTTTTATTTTGCATAAAGATCCACAGTCTACTTTTATTAGTAAACTGTAGATTTAATAAATTCAAACAAAATGTTATTGTATAAATTTATAAATAAATATCTTAATTTTATCTTTAAATTTTTATTTCAAAACTCAACGAATTTTCGTTAGAACACAACTTATAGAAAAATCAAAAAATGTCACAACTGTATCTGGTCTCCTCTACCTTTATGTCGAGAACAGTAGCAAATGCTATGCAACGTAATACTATAATTAATTAATCGGCTTCGTCGATCGCCTTGATACGTAACAAGACCGTAAATTGATTAATAACGACACAAGACTCCGGGAAACCGCATCAAATTAACTTGAAAGTCGATAAACTGAATAATCGATAAAGGTATCGGTTATGAAGAGAATATCTCGAATTCCATGGAAGCTGTTTTTCTGAAGTGAGCAATGGCGTAACTCGTTTACACCGCAGTGTACGCGCATAGATCAAAGTTCAGGTGGGCAGGAGGGAAGACTTTGCCGATATAACGGGGGTTCGGTATTCGAGCGATGCACGGATTATAAATTACATAGAAATCGCATTCATTATCGATGGAACCGCGGAGATACAGATGGGGAGGGTGAGGGAGAGGGAGAAGGGGCATTGAGCTGGGAATGCGGACCGTCTCGCGAAAAGAAATTCTATCATCGGCGCTGATCGGGAATCGTTAAATTAACGAGTCACCCTGGCATGCAATCACGTCATCAAAACTCGACCCGTTGCTATGTCCTCGGCTCATTAACGAGATTTGATGAACGATAAAATCCGGAAGCCCTGCGCTGCTCCGTGCGACGCTGGGCGGCGTGTCGTGACACGTGTCAAAACACGTGAAGCGTTCGCTGCATACCGGTGAAATATTGTTGCCAGGGAATGGGGGGAAGCTTCTACGAAAAATAACAGTCGCTTCAATGGGGATGTATGGGCGTATTAAAGCATAATGCTAAAATATTGCAATTACCAGGACGCGGCGTATTAATGGCGGACGCATTTTCTTCGAGAATTTTGGAGGGACACGTGTCTGCGAAACACACCGCGTACCCTGAATACATGTTCGTCGGGTCATTTGCATTTTCTGTCGTTGTTGCCGGCACTGCGCATCGATATCGAGGAAAAAATGTGGTGGACATCTAGAAAATGGGACTGCTCAGCCATTTTGGTGTGCTTGAAATATGATGCCATATATTGCAAGTTGAAAAGAAGTCACCTGTGATGGCACAGGGGCAAGGGGGGCTCTCGCTGGGAATGTCTGTCCCCACCATCGAGGCAGTACTCCGTAGTACCCCACAGTACCACGTAGTACCCCATAGTACCACGTAGTAGCCCATAGTACCACGTAGTAACTCATAGTACCACGTAGTACCCCGTAGTATCCCGTGGTATACCGTGGTACCTCCTTGTAACTCGTAGTTCCTCGTAGTATCCCGTAGTACCCCGTAGTACCCCACAGTACCCCACAGTACCCCACAGTACCACGTAGTACCCCATAGTACCACGTAGTAGCCCATAGTGCCACATAGTAGCCCATAGTGCCACGTAGTACCCCGTAGTATCCCGTGGTATCCCGTGATACCTCCTAGTAACTCGTAGTACCCCGCAATATCCCGTAGTACCCCATAGTACCGCGTAGTACCCCGTGGTACGTCGTAGTAACTCGTGGTACCCCGTAGTAGCTTATAGTACCATGTAGTCCTATTAACTCGTACTACCGCGTAGTACACCGCATTAACCCGTCGTACTATGTATTATCCCGTAGTGCCCCGTAGTACCACATAGTATCCCGTTGTACCACTCTAAACAGAATTTGTTTAAAATAGATGAATGCATTGTAGTGAACCTAACAGTTGATTTGCAAATATCTCAAAAACGAAAGCCGAGCTGTGGTAGTATATATGTATAGCGAAAAATTATTCAGAACAATGATCTTGACAACGTGTTTCAAGGTCACTGTACATTACAGTGACATTTACCAAGCCCTTAAAGAGTTTAAAAACACTGTTGTATTATTTTCAATTTCTTCAAATTCTTGAATAGAATTAAGTGTATGTCTGTAGCTTTCAATTAATGCAATTTTTATTTCCCATGAAAATCTGCGATTTAGTAATAAGAAGTTGATCGAAATTAATTTGGAATGATATTTACTATATTCTAAAAACACAAAGGTCATTGATTTGTGGAAGTTTCAAGTTGTATTCTAAAAAAAACTGTACAATTTTTCAATTTCTGCTACGGTTGAAATAATACTTAGTGTAAATATATTTATTAGTGCATAAATAGTGATTAAATTAAATTCGTTAAATAATCACGGACTTTAATCATATTGAATGCAGAGGATCATCCTCATAAAAATGGTACTCCCAAAATAAATATAATAAGATTCAGTACATTTATTAATTAATTGTAGAATTTAATTTAATAACCCGAGAGCTGCAGAATTGCTCTATAATGTTGCATTTTGAATTGCGATTACGATTGATAAAATCACAGTAACCTAGTTTCATCTTGAACCACTTCAACAGAATATTTTGGAGAGCCGATCGCGTGAGTTACTATTCTCATCAGGTTGCATGATTCAAATGAACGAGAACACGAAAACTTCATTCCAGGTATTTTAATTAAAGAGGCGCCATTGAAACTTTTTGTTGATGAAGCAATATTCAATTTCACAGAAGAAATAATACAGAACATTTGTGTGCAGTACGGTGGAGTAATTAATAATATTCCGCGATCAAACGGTCAATCGATCTGAAGGAGACACAGACTTATTAACTTCGGAGTTCTCGAACTTTTTCATTCGACGGGCCACTTGACCGCTGTGTTATTAAACGCCAAAGCTGATTAATCTTCTACTATAACAGTGAAATATAATATACAGTGTTTCATAATCGCGCAGCTCATTTCAGTTGTATATGAAGACTCTTGGGGAACGGTGTACTGTGAACTCCGCAGACTGTTCTCTTCGATACAAATTGATTTCTCCTTGTTCGAATAAACATGAGAAGGGCTATTCAATTGCAGATAATGAGAAGAAGCACGCAACGATTCTTTTGAGAGAAAGGAACGGGGAACTATCAAATCGGAACGAAAAACTCGATGAGACATCAATAGGATTTGTCAATATTTGTTTCTTCAACATGTCATTTCAACGTCTCAGAAAGGTTTATGTAAACTAAATATGTTTCTTTTTAATATTTCGTTTATATACTCGCATGCATCACACTCTTAATTCAATTTAATGAGAAAATATATATGACATGTATATATATATTTTTTAAATTAATATATGATAATAATTACATATATTGATGGGATATATAATATCAGGAAATTATATTTAATATCCCTTGTTCTAAATTCCAATAACACCAACTTACAAACACAATTTTTCAATAGGGTTTTTTAACAGAAGAATGTTTTTAACCACTTTACAAACATTTTTAAAGTTAAGAAAAATAGCATGGAGTTAATTAAATGTATACAACGATTTTTTGTCCAATTCTTTCTCTGAAAAATCGTAGGTACTAATTTTTAGACGACCCTGTAGAAACATCCATATTTTGTTTAAGTGACATTTTTATACACATTTCTTCCGGTGTTTTTTGAGAAGCGTCCTCTCTCGACAATTTAAAACTTGCATTCGACGCCTTTGGAACAATATTTTTTACAGATTAGAAGAGTTATGAAACTTTTTATTAGGATCTATTTAAAGCATGGACCATAGAACTTGTTTTAGGAAACGTTTTTATAGTATAAATTCCAGTGGGGACAGGTACAGAAAAGTTCTTGAAAGCAAATGTGTCAGTTTGAATAGGACTTTAAAAATATAAATGTTAAAATTTTACTATAACAGGAATTATTTCAAATTACCAGTACAGAACTTTATTTAGAAAAACATATTTTAATTTTCACTTTAATAATATGAGAAGGATACCTAAAGAAAAAGATGTTTGCTTTAGAGGAGGAATCGTTAAAATAAAGATTTTTCTGCGAGGTCATATTTTCTGTAATATCAAGGTCATTGACTGTTGTTCCAAATACGACGATGTAGGACATTGAAAAATATATAAAAATGGTAGCCCCCCCCCCCCCATAACAGCTACTACGGAAAATGTTGCTCACATTTGTTTAAACATCAGAATTCCGTGCATACGTCATATAAAAATGTTTTCCGTCACTTTTTCAAATACTGTCATTCCAGAAAGTATCTATAAATCGTTTCAAATGAAGTTACATTTTTTAAAAATGGACCATTTGATTTGAGAGTTTTGAAGAAGTTATCCCAACCTTTCTAACAGTCCAACAAAATCTTAAATCTGTTGAACTAATTTTTAGAAAATTATTTTGTTTCAAAAGGTGCGCGAAAACTTTCTCGACCGACTGTATTGGCACGAGTCTGTCGGAATGTTCAGGAAAGTATTTTGAAATGTTGTTGGATCCCGCTCGCAGTAGGATACAGTGTTCCCCCGAGCGATTTACTCCGGCAAATTTACAACGACATAAAAATTGACTAATGCAATATAGGTTTACTGTTTTTCCGACCGTTTCATGCGCGTTTTTTTCGTAGATTTTCCCCATCAGTACATTGATCCTTCCGCGCCATTTCGCGATTACAAGCGTTCATTCACGCCGAATACACGGCACGAACATTACTCGTCTCCCGACGAGAGCATATATTACACGGGAAATTCATTATAGGGACGGTTCATTGATCAGCGATGGATCGAATATTGAGAGGCAGTTTTCTCCCGCGTTGACGTACACGGGTGCACTAACGATTCGATGATCATGTCATAAATAATGCGCCGAACTATGTGCGTTTGGCATTAGGCGAAACGAAATATGTTCAATGTTTCACCGTGCAAACGCATCGCGCATCAACCGCGCCAACTATTTGCGTGCCTTCCTTGCATAATTGCTGAGTATTCATTTCTGTGATAGCAGTGCAGCTGGGAGTCCTGCACTATCGAAACGCGCATCAGCAAAGGGTAGTGGAATGTCAGAAACAAACAACAAAGTCGTTTTGAAAAATAACGAAATGTCTACACGATAATTGTCCAAAACAGGGGTCTGGTCAGTGACAATTATCGACTAGAAGATACTATCCTTTAATCCACTGACGAACGTAGAAAAGGACAAGAAAAGGAGAAGTGTAAACATAATACAGATCGGGTGTATTGGTGTAAGACCACTACTAATTGAATAACAAAACTTCTTTATTGTGGCATTTTTCTAATAAAGATTAAAATCTTATAAATCTGATATAATATCTTTGCACATGCATAACTTTTGAACTGGTGATCCCCTAGGACTGAAACTTGGATTTTCGGCATTTCCTCGTCAGAATTTAAAGGATTGAATTTTAAAAAGTTCGAATTTTCTGGTTTCCTGAGGTGAAGTTTAATCGTGGAGTGTTCTATGTTTTTGTCTGTCGACAGCTTTTAACGGGAATAGCCTGTTGAATTACAAACGACTGGTTCAAAGCGAATTAGAGGATGTGGAACATACAATAAAATGAAGGACGATCTTCCGGTTCTCCTGAATTCTGGTGCATCGCGGTGAAGAGGATTCTGCGGTTGCAGAGGGTTCAACCGAAAAACATTAGTTTCCAGCTGGCTGACGGCTCACGTACACGGTGAGGCGCGTAACGAATGTCTTGCGCGTCGTTTGCATAGGCGATGGAAACGCGTTTCGCTTCGAGCGGGTCTAATTCGCGCGACCTTGGGCAAATACTACGGAGGGTATCGACTGCCGAATATTATTTGTAACCAGCAGGCTGACGTCGCCATTTTCGCTGCACGTGCGCAGCCACGGATAATGCCCAGCTGGAGTGCCACTGCTGCGGATGATATAATATCGATGATTAATTACACCGTCCGGGAAGTACCGGCAAAAATGGCAGACCGCGCGGACATTGAAACGGGGGATTTGCATGGGCGAGTATCGTGTTCGTTGCGTTTTCGAGGCTTCCGCCTGTTCTATCAACATCGCCGTCGGATTATTAATAGAAAGATAAGAAATTAATGCAACGCGTGTTGACGTAATATTGGAAAATTACGCTGCCTCTCATGCCCGGCTGCTTTGTACGCCATTTTACGTAAAAGATCTTGAGCTTACTCAAACGTAATACTACACTCGCTTTCACATTAACAAATTACAGTCAAACCGTTTTTATGCGATAGATAGGGACCACATAAAAGAAACCACACAAAAAAAATATTCAGAAATTTCATAAATAGCTATAACAAATAATTGTTTACAACATATCAAAGAAGATTCTTTTTATGCGGTGGAGAGGGACCGCATAAAAAAAGTCTCACTTAGAAAATATGTCAAAGATTTACGAAATAGCGAGAAAGTGCTTTCCAAACAAAATAAAAATTAAATTACACAGGGAAGCATTTTTAAAAAATTTAATTTTTCATTTTAAACATGGAAAAATGTTCAAACTGCACATAATTCAATACTACTCGTTGTAGTCCAAAACGCGCATCTTCTTGTGATGAACTGGTTCAAAATCGCTTTCGTTGATTTATTTTTTGTTATCATGAAGTCAGTGATAAGTTTTTGCGACGACGGTCGTTTGGTCAGCTGCTTGTAAGCGTATCAACTTTAATAGTTGTTAGATTTTTTAGATTATTTTTTTAGGTTAATCTGACAGCTTTTAAAGATGCAAATTTTAATACAACATTTTCATTTTGTTAGTCTGTTATTTGCCGAATTTAACACTAAACCTACCACCGCCAGTCAAAATGACCGAAATTATAAAAATGCTTCCGTGGGAAATAAATTCAAATTCAATTCAATTCAAAATCCAAATAAATTCAATCTCGTCATTTTGATAAGACAACATAGACATTATTGTTAGTGTCATCAGAAATGTTCTTCGTGTTTCCTACATTTTAAATGGTATGTCTACTGTGTGCTTGGTATCTGTCCACAATTTCGTCAAAGTTATATAACAAAGGATATAACAATTTCGTAGATATTCGAGGAAATTGAAGAAACTGAACACTCTGAGCATAATATATTTTCAACGTTTCAATCGGAAGGATACAGCAGCCTCGTTTGAACCTTCAACGTTGACACAGTCTACGTGTGCCAAGTGGTATCGATATATGGTACATTTACGAGTCCATCGGAAAATCGCATTAGAGTGAAATTGAAACCTTGTGAAATGTATTTGATTCTTTCAACGAGTACTTTGAAGACCAGCAGGGTACCGGATCTTTAATGAAAGCTTTTCGAGCGTATATTCAAACTGTTAACATTTTAAAAGCCACGACGGAAACAGTTTTTAATTACATAGAAACGGACTAGAGAATTCGTAGTTGGAAATTCACTTGTCTAGCTGCAGGTCGTAATTATTGCTTTAGTTAGATGCAATCCCTCTCGAGTTTCAGCGACGAGCAAGAACATTGTCCGCGGACAAATCTTCCTCCGCGGTCTCCGTCGTCTGGGAAACCGAGACTTGTGTCTGGAATTAATGCCGTGTGCGTTTAAACGTGCGACGTTTATTCAAACAAGATTCTCGCCGAGCGCTATGACACCGCGGCAGACGAATTAACAGCGTGACTTATTGTTGAGTTGAACTTCCAACGACCGAAGGAGTTCCGTTCTAGCTGTGCCAACAGAAAATAAAGAAACGGCTGTGGTGGGTGCATTCCAAAATGATCGATCGACGACGAAAACACAAACATCGATTTATTCTCTTCCCGGCAGCTTTTCCGGTAGGGCGAGGGAGAAGAGGAGGATCTAAATCGGTAACTAAAGTCGAAAAATTGTTGACATTTAAACTGTGATAATTTCTTTTAATGTTACAATACGACAATAAACTGGAAGTCATTTTAACACTCGACGCCTCTACTTTTGCCATCGTCCATTTTTATCTAAGAGGGCACTTTTTTTGGTAGAAAATGTTACTGAACAAGTCTTTCTCGAGACTATACCATATGTTGTAAATATTGCTAATTTCTCGAGATTCGGAAAAGTGTTGAAATACTTTTTGGAGCCATTGTAATAATTATGAATATTACTAAATTTATTATTTATCAAATCTTTAAGGAAGCTTGTGATTATTAACAGTGTGTAATTATTAAATAGATTTTATGCACTTACGATAAAAATGAGTAGGTGAAATATAAAACAGTAATAACATTATGAGAATTTAAAAATAGTATTGTATTATTTTCAATAAAACTGAAATTAAATTAAATTTTGATTTCACTAAAGTTTGTTGAAATTCTGTTAGAAAATGTTTATTTTGCATAAAAATCCGCTAGTAATTATGAGGTAAATTGTAGGTAAATCTTGAGAAGGCTAACTAAGTTTTGTGCATAGGTAACAGATTAAAACACAAAGTATTAAGGGGGTTAAAAACTATTCATAATTTATCTTGAGTATAACAGCAACTTATCAACGAATTACGTAATTAATCGTTTAATCTTCATTTTCGTATCCGAATCCATGATTACACGAATCTACATCAAATAATACATATTAATAGTGTATTTATTATACTCAAACATAGTTGCATTATCAGAATAATTTGGTCGATCACAAACATTTTCCAATAAATATCAGCCACCATGTTGCTTACTCGTTCTCATTATTTGATATTATTATAGATACTATAAGCGCGTAGTAAAGACGTAATAATAATTTAACACTTCGATATTCACGAATTCGATTAATTGTTGCTCGTTGTCCGAGTTAATTTGATCCAGCACCAGCTTTTAAGTTTAAATCACGTGCCCGATTCTACATATTCCAAAGTTCATTTTGTACAAGCTGTTCACGCGTATTTTAACCTAGTTACAGTTAAACGCATTCTCATAAATCAATGTCAACATCCGCGAAACAAAATTATTAGTTTGTGGATGCTTATGGTATTTATAACACCTCTTGTGAGACCTGCAAAATTCAGCAACACAACCGCTTCAACAATGTTTAACGGTGTACGTGCCCTAGGGTACATGAACGCGGTAAAACGGCCAGCACTGAAAAATTAACTTACAAAAGGCGAACTTTCTACTATAAAATAATTAGAAAAATAATAAACTTCCAATTAATATTTAACACTAAGTTTACGGAGCAATAAAAATGACTACTTTACATTACATTATAAAAATAAAATTTTTTTTAATAATATATACCCAAAGAAATCAATTTGTTAAATAATTCTTCATGGATGCATCTTTACAATCTCAATATTCGTAAATTAAAAATATTAGAATCTGTCATTTTGTTGGGTCCCGTAAATCTAGTGTCAATAACGAAAATGATAAAACAATTTAATTTTTCAATATCTTTTTTAGACAAATCGTTGTACAAATACTTTTTTTGCATGGTTGGATTTGGAATAGAAAACCACGCAATTTGCTAAAATATTTTTCTACACCCTCCACTTCTCCAGAGATTTGTGAAAAGGTACTTTTGACCCCCAACTTCGGGGGTAGTTTTCACCCCAGCAACATGGATGGTTGCTGATAAAGAAAAATAAGTTTTAAATATTTTTCTACTTCTCACATCGTTCAAATCTTCACAACGTTAAATTTTCATTAAAAATGAAATATTTTTAATTTTTTCGCAATTCCGAGCAATAGCAATATAAAAGAAAAGATTGTTCACACGTCACTTAGTAAACTAATCCTTCGAACATCTCGAAACAAACTCAAGCCGTTTGGTTCAATTTAAAAAATGTTATTAATTTTTAAAGTATACCCCAAAACTTTCACCACCCACCTCTGTTTCATTATAAAAAGCGAACCCCTGTTTTCGGCTATGTCACCAGTCACACGGTTTAGCATCGTTCTAAATCCAAAATTAGATGACATTTAAAGGTGCATACGGGGTAATATGTCACAAACTGTATACCGACGTTGCTTGTATACAACGACGCGGTAGTGCGGGTGGAAGAGGGGTGGTATCGAACGGTCGTGGACTCGCGTCTTTCCAGAGGATTCGGCTTGCTGATCCGAACGGAAATTGGCCGCATCTGCGCCGCACTCGTTACGGCTGCCATTGAATCGGTGTAGGGCCGTCGACTGCTATCGGTAACTTCGAACGTTGGCCCTCTCTAATTGAACCGTGGAAAACTGTATTGGATACCGGTACCCATTGTTTCCGCGCGGCAGCCGCGAAAGATAATAATTATATCAGTGGAAGAAGAATGTATTTCGACGGCTGGACCTGGACACTAAATTTCGAGAAGTACGTGTCCCAACGCGAGATACAAGCATCCCATTCCCGTTCTGCCGTTCTTCACTGACTCCTTTCACTGCGGACGTGTTCTGCACGAAATCTGTAAGTGTATCTCGTCGAGCACGACGGAACGAAAACAATCGGACTTGTAGGTAGAGTTGGAGGTAATATTGGACTGTAAGGAGCGTGTGTTAAATGCCATCAAACAGCAAATTTCATAGTTAATGATAAATATTTTTCTATTAATTAACTAAATTCTGCGAACCGCTGATATATTTGGTTGTCCGGAAAGTACGTGCCGTTTTTCTGTAGTTGGCGTTAGGATAGGTCTGAATATGTTAGAATGATTGAAAACAAATGGTATGTGTACGTAATCTATAAAAGGTGATCCTTCAGACATTTTTAGAGAAAAGTTTGATTAGGATACATTAATTTTTGTTAGTTTTATACGCTCTTAAATATGGAAGGAAACAGAGTGAATTATAGGCAGTTGATGCTTTATTCTTCCAAAAGCTGTTGGAGCTTGGTTGGGATGTACTACCCCACTCACCCTATTAACCAGACATTACACCCTCACATTTTCATCTCTTTAGGTCAATACAAAATTCCCATAATGACAAAAACTTTAACTTTTAGTCGACCTAAAAAATCATATTTAAAAGTTTTTCACCAAAAAACGCAAGTTGCGTGAAAGATGGAAAAAGATTATGGAACAAAATGGCACTTATAATATTTCCCTTTATATTTCAATATGGATTTCAATTTCAATATGGACAATATGGATATAGGATACAAAGTGTCATGTACAGTCTGTCACAAAAGTCTCCCCCCATACATCCTTCAAAATACTTTCAAAAGTGTACTTACAAGAATTAGTTTACTGAGTGATATATAAAAAAACTTTTTGGCAGGAATTATGAAAAAATGCTAAGCATTGATTTTACAACATACTTGTCTGGGTCTGTAATGAAAATTTGAAACATACATTTTGTACATACGTGGGAATTGTAAATATTCTGAAAATTTCATCGAAATCGGTTGATACGGGAAAAAACGACAGGCATCGAAATATATAAGAATCGTTAGATCCATTGTAGTTAAAAATCGTGAAAACGTGCAATTCAGTGCAATTTTCACCATCTTCAAAATTTTCTAACTCATAAGAACGTTACATAATTTCGATGAAATTTTTAGCATATACAGGGTGAATCACTTAAAACCGGTCATCTGAATAACTTGGTTGCTATTAGTTATAGGAAAAAATGAATCAGGCCAAAATTATTTGGTACCGAGTGGCTGGCTATCCGATGTTACTAGTTCTCTGATAGGTGGAGGCGTCAAGGAGATAAGAAGGTCATCTGTGTTTTTTTAAATGGAACCAGATATTTTTGAACTCCTACGATTGTAGCCCTTTTGGAGACAATTTCAACGATATAGTCAGTCAAGGTCATAAACGTTAACAAGGACGAAGAATATAAATTCATTGTGAATGCTACGTAACGGGATATTTTCTTCATTATTAAAGCAATTGAACTGAATCAATTAGAAATGTAAACAATCACATAGAAGCACATAGCACATAGACGTCTTAAACACGTCCGTCGATGGACATTCAGACGTCTTAAAGACGTCTTCAAAGTCCTATGAACGGCTTCCGAACGTCTCTGAAACGTCTCTGGAACGTTTTTAGATGCCTGTTAGACGTCTTTAAAACGTCTCGAAACAAACGTCTTGAAGACGTCTTAGAGATGTTCATAAATGTTAATTAAAGTAAAATAAATTTAAATGAATGAAGCAATATTTTATTGTTATTGTTAATATTTATTATAACATTCAAAATGTACATTACAATTAAAATTAAACATTACAATTAAAACTAAACATTAAACTTAGACAATAAACATTAAAAATTAAAATTAAACATTTACCAATAAAATTAAAATTAAACATTAAAATGAAATATTAACTATTAACATTGAAATTAAATATTAAAATTAGAATTAAACAATACAATTAAAATTTGTGATTCTTTTAACACAAGCAGCGCAGTACCATCGATATTGCTTTTGATAAACAAAAAATGTTACATGTGTATTTGTTATAATTTTGCTATTCTATCATAACTATGGGTACGTATGTAAATATTAATGCAATGTTGTTAATAATTCTAACATATGTTGTTAACAAATAATAACTAATAATTAATAATAACTAATACAATCGGCCGCCCACTTCAGCTACATCTATATAGTTGCCTAGGTGTCCTTTTGGCTTCCAAGCATATATTCGCCTCTTGTGAACTTTAGGCATTTTATACTGCAACACTCCGAGTACCAATTAGACAAACTGTATCCTAAAAAAAGTGAACGAAAATTAATAAAATTTATAACACAATACTGAAATAAATATAGCAGAAGGGCACAAGCAAAAATAACGACGTTACAAATAATAACAATGAAAATACTTGTCAAAATAATATGTAAATAACGACGTGCAATAACGATGTGGAATAACGCTGTCCAAAGTCTCCAGTTCACAACGCTCGAAGAATCATAACACTAAAGGATAGTTCAGACACGGCAGAAACAGCGCAGTTGAACGAATATGAAGATGTTAATGTAAATAAGCACCGCGCGTTTGATCCGCGCAGTTTCCATCGCGTCTGAACTAGACCTAACGAAATCGCTCGAAAGTTAAAAGAAACACGGCCCTGAACGGTCCTAGGGTAACTGACGAGAAGTCTTCCCCCACTCTCTGACCAGGTCCCTTAAGAACATGGGGTCCTTATTCTTTTGAGAGCGGCACAATCTTAGGTATAGGTCATAAATAAGATCCCTAATACGCTCGTAGGTTCTTGGGACAACTTCGCGTTGCCAGCAATTATCTGGAGCAATCGTCTACACACATAAACAAACAAGCGCGTGCGCACGCACACGAACACGCAAACACATATGTACCTCATCCACGTGTTTGTAATAAATGAAATTTATTTTTTTTTTGTCATTCCAAGCATTAGCAAAATTAAGTCACAGTAGTTTAGTCATTGTACAGTATAGTAGCCACTATCATAACATCTCCAAGAAATTCAAGTTATTTAGTCTCGAAAAAGACATCCTTAAAACCTCTGAAATAATACGTCTCGAAAAAGACGTCTTTAAGACGTTTCTTTCATACGTAAAAACGACGTCTCCAAAAAGACGTCTGAAATAAGACGTCGTTTTTATGTCTGAAGTGAGACGTCTTAAAGACGTCTTTTTCAGACGTAAGACTTTCAGACGTAAAATGGTCGCAAAAAAGACGTCGCGTGCTATCTGGGTTAGTTATATGGTTAAGTTTTATTTTTTGTGAATAATTAACAATAAGTATACATTTGTAAACAAATGTGATTGTAAAAGTTACACAGTTACAGTAGGGAATCTACTGGAAAAGTTCAATATTCGTGTTTATCATGATATGAAATACATTTCTTTTGCAAAACATGTGTATTAGGATGGAAATTGTTAATAATAATCATATAATAGTTATTTTCATGCATAATACAATTTTTCAATAATTATATTATATATCAATCATTTTTATGTATTTTTAATTTGTTTTTAATATACGTTTTATAACTATTGAAAAAGTAATAATAATGTAAGGATAGATCGAGATGTGCAAGATCACGAGAGTCAATGAATTTGGGTCACAATCAAAGTACTGTGAATGACTCGGATAGCGAATAGCATTTTATTAAGTTTATTCATTTTATTCACTAGTATTATAATTTTTTTGAGTTTATTATTGTTAATTTTACATATTTATACATAACATTTTACGTTAATTTATTATTAATTTTGTTTTAAACTTGTTAATTTTTAAAAATAAATTTGTTAATTTTTAATAATAAATTTTTCTTTCTAAAAAATTTTTTTTAATTATTAACTATATTAGTAAATATAAATGGCTGTAAAAAATTTACTCTTTATATACATTAATAACCAAACTACGTGAAGTGGCAAAAACAGGCTGTTTGTCCGCACTGTGCGGGGTTAGCGACGCATGTCCGTTTCGTTTGTCTCGAGGCCGCACACGATTACGTTCTTCTCATCGATACGGTCATGTAAACTGAACTAGTAAACTTTTGTTTATACGTATAACTCCGCACAATCAAATTTAGTAAAGACTTTAACGGCTCATATCTCGATAACTATTTGTTTGCGACATATGGTTCCTTTCAAACTTTTTCTTTTCTCGATGTATACAAAGTGTTGATGTCAAAAAAACATTAACAATAATTTTCTTTGTCATAAACAATTCTGCGGCAAGTTTCTTTGACAAATTTCCACGGATTCAGAGGTATACATTCACCCTTAGGACAGATGACCACTACTTTTTATACTCCCTGTACAAGTCTGCAAAATTTTTGTTTTTGTTATTTTATTTATTACAAATAGACAAACACTTTTTAAACTTAAAATTCTTCTCTATCTCCATAAATTGTCACGATATTTTATGGAATAAGGTTCCCATTCACAAAATGGTCCTTTAAATATGAAAATGGACAGCTCTAAAAAGGTACGTGTCCCATATTTCATGTAACTTGAAGTGTATACTGAGCTTCATTACTAGACGTCATTACTAGATGTGTATGTAAATGTACATTTTGTTAATGCGATCATCAGTGGGCAAATCTTCAGACACTGTCTTTCTATGGCTGGTCATCGTTTTTTGCATCTGTTGTAGCAGATTATTTTGGATTGAAGCTCTCTTTTTTACATTTTAAATTGACTCAGTTTGATTTCATGAATAAAGCTGAAAATATCCCATTACGTAGAATTCACAGTGAATTTATATTCTTCCTCCTTGTTAACGTTTATGACTAGTTAAAAAATATGTAATTCCGTTTTAAAAAACGGAGAAATAATTTTGGCCTGATGCATTTTTTCCTATCACCAATAGCAACCAAGTTATTCAGATCGCCGGTTTTAAGTGCCTCACCCCGTATACAACCAACATAAATTTACAAAATGTATTTTTTAAATTTTTATTACAGGGTCAGATGAAAAAGTTGTGAAATCAATATTTACTATATTTTTCGCAATTCCTACCAATTGCAATTTTTACCAATTTTGTTACACATTATTTAGTACACTAATTTTTCTAAGTTATCGGAAAAAGTCGAATCATTTAGACCACTATTTAAAAAGTTACATTATTTTCAAAGTTTAATATTGTTTTTGGTTTATTAACAATTAGCCATTTTTTCTAACAAAATGAATTCCCTTTATGGATTATTAATATTTCTCTTATGCCGAGATTATGTATAATAGGTTGAAAATGAAAGGTAATATATTTTCAGAGTAAAAAAATTAAAAATACGACATAGAATATAATTCTTAAAATGTAATCAAACCAGTGAGAGCGATGCTGCAACAAATTGGATGTGTACTGGTACGAATAGGTCACATTAAACTGTACTGTCAATTCTACATGTAGATTCAGCCATATCAGGTCGGACATAGAGAGAGCTAACTAAGGGCAGGTTGGATTCGTTGCAGTGCAACTAAACCTGGACTAATTGCATTGGTCAGTTTATGCAGTAATTTGTCTCCGTCTACAATTGGATCAATTGGACATATGTTTCGCCAACGTGACCCCGTAGGTTCAGCATAATTCAGAATATTGCGCTGGAATTAAATCTCGATCTATCCTATTACAATTCACTGTATTCTCGATTCTACTATCTTACCTAAATCTAGCACCCCATAAGGAGAACATAGATGAGTTTGAATAATTGTATAACATTATAATTAGACTACAAATCTTCGTGCAAACATTTGCTGTATCAATCGCAAGAAATAATAGCCAAAGAGAAATTTCTTTCTCCCTTCAGTGATTTTAAATGGTTAAATATAATGAATCGATTCTTAAATGGATTTAACCTTTCCGCTGCCTCAAATGCACTTGAGATAGATGTTTCTTAACAATTCAATCGGTCTACATTCATAATTTTCAGCAACTTGAGTATACTTATATAAAGTAAGACTATCATCGAAGAAAACCTACCACAGTGATTTCTCTGTATATGTCGGTGATAAACGTCGCGGAATTATCCACACTACCGTGGGGTATACCCCGTGAGGGGCCTCGGACGCCGAGGACTGAAAACATAATCTGGCTCGGGTATGTCTCCTGGACGATACGTTGTCAACATATATTGAGAATTCACTATATTCGGAATGAACTCTGTACATTTTGACAAGTAAACACCATGATTTACCGTTTCTCACGATCATAATCATTGTTTGCTACCGAAATAAATCCAATCTCAGATCGCAGTTCTTAGAATCGCAACGTTTAAACACGTGCCTCAAGTTCTGGATCACTCCCCGCATCCTTCGCGGACCGATCTCAGTTAAGCCCGACCCGAATTGAGCGTCAACTATCGAGCAATCAACTCGACCGATCTCATTAGTGTGTCGCTACTGTTTTCTTACGCGAAGCTGACTCCTCTCCCCTCTCCCCTCCCCCTCCTTCCGTACGTTGAAATTCCGCCTGAATTCCAACGAGCGCGAGTCTGCTATTGGGTAATTGTACCGGTGTAAATAGTAAGCGAAGGCAATCAATGGACAATCGAACGAATGGTAGCCGACGGTGCATCGACACACGACGTCACCACCGCAGTTATCTGTCGACCTACCAATTCCATCACGCTCAACCAACGACTGGTTGTCCCATACGCTGCGAGTATTTCATTCGGTGGTCAACTCGACTAGACGCCTGTGCTTCCACCTCTCCTCCCCTCGACGCCATTTCCCACACCATCTGCCCACCTCCACCGAAAACGCCAGATAATTGTACACACCCTGGTTACTGTGTGATCAGCCCCGGTATAACTATACGGTCGCGCGTGCCTGTGTTATCAATGCAACATTACCACGGTTTTCCGACACATCCGCGTGCACCCCCGGTCCGCACACATACGCTGTCCAGAAATTCCCTTCACGCTGTTGCATTGTTCCATTCCTTTTCCCACCGACGCGACGGATCTTTAGAGAGTGCCGTCCGCGTAATTTCACGTTACCAGAAAGAGATACACGAGACCGAGCGTAATACAAGCCCCCCACCCCCCTATGTCAGCTACGTGATCGACGACACAATTTGGAGAAACGGAGCAGGCCGCGACCGAGACGCTCCCGAACGCCTCCATTTGTCACCCTTCCCCGTTTCGAAACATTTAAAGGGATATCCCAGTGTAACAGGTACAGAAAGTCGACTCTTTTTCTTTTGCATACATGGGAAGTTCAGCATTTTCAAAATATGCTATGCGACGAAATTATAGGACTTTTAAGGAAATTAATAAAACGTGTGGATATTGAGTATGTAAAACTCAACATTCTGAAGAACTTTTTCCTGTACATACAACCGCAGCTCAGCCATAGTTTCGGAGATATTAGCGAAAAACTGTAGCTACTACTACATTGGATTTTTCGATGTGTTATCGCAATGGAATATTTTCCTGATCTTGAGTGACCTTGAGTCGTAGGTCCCTGGCCGCGTTTCAAAATGCCCGATTATATGGTACATAAAAAAGTGTATTATTCTAGTTTAAAAGAGTTGACCTTCATGGGTCTTCTACGCGTCCATCTACGAAAAAAGTATTACCATGGAATTATGCCGCCCACTAAACCACGCAGCTTTCGTCCGACAGATTTTGTTTATGACTAACGTCATCCGAGTTATTCGGTATATATTTATTCAGTATATTTATTATACTGGACACACTTTTACAAAAATATCGATCGTGAAACTCGCAGAAGGACGTACATTTCTTTTCTGTAAAGGTATGCTCTACTATAGAAATCTATTTTGGGAAAACAAAGCATCATTTCACGTATTAAAATTCTATTGAAAACGAAAAGCCGAAATATCGGTGCAAGATATACCTTGAAAATTCCGCTCAGCCGATACATCGACTTCTGGGCAGCACTTAGCCATTATGACGCCTTCATATGTAGTTTTTCTCGACTAAAAAAGATACTTTTAGTTACCACAGTAACGCAGTGAAATAGCATTAAAATTTCAAAAAGATTGGTTCGACCAGTTAGTTACAATAAATTTCCAAGTCGTTAATTTTCGACGATTTCGGCTATTTTTAAATGCCGTTGTTGTTGTCTCGTTACCTGAAATTGCGTTGAAGTGTTAAACTTGGCTGGGAATTCTTCGTGAATTTTTTCGACAGCACCTGCAAATTATTGTAAAGTTTTCGGGTGAATTTTTTCGTTTCGGAACCCGTTCCCGAGGGCGTTCTTTTTATTTCGCACGAGAAAAATGGAAACCGTCGTTTACATTCTACTACATGATGGGGTTGTCGAACATTTTTCAAAATGGATGGTATTAAAGCCGATTTAAATATTTCGGTAAGCTTTTCAGTGTTCTAGCATTGAAAAACATACGATAAATAAAAAGTAACCCAGCAACCAAATTCTGTTTCAAACTTTCTAGTTTACTTCAACGATTAAAACTTTGGTAAACAATGCACTATAATTCTATAGAATTAAATTTTATTTAACATTAGGTTTACGGGACCCAACAAAATGACGGATTCTAATATTTTTAATTTACGATTATTGAGATTGTGAAGATCCATCTACGTGGAATTACTCAACAAATTTATTTATTTAGGTATATATTATATAAAAAAGATGGCTAAAAAACTTGAATAGACACATTCTTCTTCTTATTATAAAGTAATGTAAAATATTCACTGCTAGTGCTCCGTAAACTTGGTGTTAATAGAAAGAAACAATTAGTATCTCGTTGAAATGGGCGAGTACAATTTAAAATAATGGAAAGATTAAGAGAAGCTAGAAATGCCAACGTATTATATTAAACTTACTAAAATGATTAAAACAGAAATAACTCTGTAGTGCATCACAAGTTTATTTTCTTTCTTATTATGTTGTATAGGTTGAAAATAATTGCGGAAGTACTTGTAAATTCTTCTAATGTTTTTACTGTTTTAAATTACACTTACTCAGTTTTGCCATAAATGCATAAAATCCGCAATAGTCCTAATATTCATATGAGTATTATCGACATCGCATTTGCGTTGATTATTGCACAAAATTTTGGTTATGTTTATTTAATCTTAGAGGTAAGTTTCACTGAAAAATAAATCCCTCGGCAGAAAGGTTAACGATTGAACGTCTTACGTTTCGTGCAAATATACAAATCTATATTCGTAGGTATTTATTTACACTTCCGCTTCCGGCCGTTCGCTGTTCTTACTCGCAGCACCAGTTTTCTTACGTCTACATTTCTTATTCCCTTTCTGCCCTCATTTTTATTCTCCATTTCCTCGGTAGAATTTCCCCCCGCCTTTCGTTTCGTTCACTTTTTATTTTCCCCCTCCCCTCCAATATATTTACTAGCCTTTTACCCCCATTTCTTCCTTGCTACCATCTGCTAGCCTGTGTATCCATCCAACCTCCCCTGGTCGGATTCAAGCATTCTTATCTCGTATTCTAACGCCGCTCCCGTATCCCCGACTTTGCCTGGCTGAGAGGGTGGTTTCGCCCAACCCCCGTCCAATCGTAAAGTCACGTCAGCGCAACGCGGGGTCACACTTTATTTAAATACCCGGTCGGATTGGCGGGAGCGTAATCATGGCCAGATGCCTGATACTGTATCTATCCGTAGAAAGATGAAATGCGTGCCCTGGCGACCCGACAGAAATCCTCTCCCCGCGCTTGTTTATTCGATCATTTATACCTGTCCGATTATGCCCACCTTCTTACACCTGTCACTTCAGTTGTCCTTTACATGATAAATCACGCGACACAGTAACTTTCACTGCTCCAGTTGATTAATGAATGGTCTATGAGACTTTATACATTTTTATGATTTTTTAACATAAATGAAATTCCATTTCCGTCTTTCGTTCCGGTGAACGATTGATGGAACGAGTATTATTCGGTTGCCTCAAACTTCTCGTTTTATAGTTCTTGAAAAATAGATTGACAAATGTCTTCATATCTCCAACAATGACAAAAATAATAATTAAACAGTAATTGTGTGTTACACACTATCATCCGAGGCATGGGCTTAGTGATTGAAGGCACAAGTTAGTATAATCTATATACTTAGTTTAATATAAGTAACAATATAATTTTTGCACGCGGTACATCCATTGTCGTTCCCTTATGGTCGTTCGCTTACCGATTCGATCGTCGCGCTGCGCCTCTAGATATGCATACAGTAGAGCCGATCGCGTCGGTAAAGTAGATCTCCTGCAGATAGAATTTGCCAAAGTTAAGATGAATCAAGTATCTCAGATTCCCCCTCGCAGTCTGCCGAGTTAATTAAAATACTGTATCAATGAATTCGGTATGCTTCAAACAAAGAATAAAACGAGGAGTCTACGGCAAAAATCGTCGGGGGACATGAACGGTTAAATAATTTTGATTCATCATTGCAAGCACTTAAATGAAATATCATTATGCCCCTGTCCACGAGATTAAGCAACGATTTTCGGAGGGACAAAGCCATTAGGGACGCTCGAAAATTGCTATCATCGAAGTAACGAGGCGCTCCCTCTGCCGCGCGCCACGCCACCGTCGAGGAAGTTCCGGACGAAGCCAACGGAAGTCGAGAGCAATTCTGGAGGGTGGTGAGTCGCAGTTCGCGAGAGACGGGGGCTCGATTTAAATGAGATCTTATCCGCGATGCTATTGATCACGTGCCCGTGCAGAATACTTTGGAAATGTTCCTGCTTTCTTCTTGCGCGCGAATCTGTGTTTGGCGAGGAAATGGCGTCGCGGGGCCGGCAAGTTCGCCACCGCAACCGGGGGACGAACTTTTCCTTCGGCCGATACAACTTTCCCCAGCGCTTAACTATATTCATGGTTTATAAATATATGGCGGGCGTGCAATTTAATTTTCCCGGGCTTTTCTTGTTATGCTGAGAAATTTTCTGGGTCCCCTTTCTCGCCGGGCTTTAGTATTGTCAAAATTATTTTTTCATGGTTCCAGGCTTATTTGGAATTTTGAGTCTTAGTAAAAGAAACCTGCTTTGTACAACTATTCATTATTTTACTAAAAATATTAACAACAGACAGATTTGACCAGTTAAATAAAAAAAATGAAAAACTACTTGCAGTTCCGTTTTAAAACAGAATAGAATGGAAATATAAAATAATAAATAACCTATGACTAGGGACATCCTATAGACATATGGAATAGAATAGTTTGCGAAAATGTAAAGTTGTTTTTTAGGAGAACGGTTGACTTCAGACCTACAAGTTTCTTTCAGACTATTGTTCTCCGCGATGAGTGCTGTAGGATGCAATGAAAAAATGTTTGACCTTGAAAAACGAGGCAAGGTCAATTTAGATTTCCATGTTTTTAACGTATCTCCACTTATTCAGAAGCATGAAATCACGCTATAGTCGCGACATGTAATTTTGAATCACCCTGTACATGGTTATCGAAGCATTGTGCGTCGTTCGAAAATCGCTTGTTCAAGTTTTCTCAGAAAGTCTCGCAACCAGATAAGAACTTGAAGGTTATCAGGGAAGCAGCGAATGAATGCCTCCCATAAGGAGCGGAGGATGTGACCGATTCCTGCATAAAGTTCTGAAAGTACGCGTGTTGCACCTGAAAACTCGAAGCGGTATCAATTGCAGAGCTCCCAGGGAAGCTAACATGCTTATTCCTAGCCGTAATTTCAAACTTTCCGCGTAACATCGATTACAGGGAAGTTGGAAAATACAAAAAATAGAAGAAACAAGAAAGTAAAGAGAGGAAGGTAGTAGTTGGAGGGGGGGAGCAACGGGCAAAGTCGTGCCCGAGTAACCAGAAGAAGCCTATCGCCTGCGTAAAATACGAAAGTAGGCAAGACATAGAAGGCCATTCGTGCAGGGAAGAAGTTTCCGGGGCTCTGTTCTGTTGTTTCTTCGAGGAAGTTTCCGCGCTCGCCCGGTTCGCGGGGAATGCAAACGAAATGGTAAGTATTTCGAAGCTGGCGCCCGTGCGCGGCAGATCGATAATGTCGCCGGATAAGATCTCATTTAAATTAAGCCCCGACCCCTCTTTAAACCGTCGTTTCTCCCGTGAATGGTCGCCCGAGCCGCCTAGCCTTGAGGGGGGGGGGGGGGGGTCCGGTTGCGAAATCGGACCAGCCGAGCCCTCGGAACGCGGAACAATGTTTGCAGGAATGGCCTTATCAGATCTTAACTGCTTAATACTCTATTACCGGGACAAAAGCAACGCGAAACGCCCGACAAGCTTTAAGGAAGTCGACGCTTTCACGTCGGCTGCCCCTAACTTCGTCGACGTAGCGTGCCGCGTGTCTCCTACGCTGACAATGCCGAGGCGAGTGTCTGGTAACTAGCCGAAATGTAATTGCGAGAAAATGTTCCCGAGAAAAGAGGCCGTCGCTCTTTTTACGAATGTGAAATGACTGCCCGCCAGTCCCGGCTGCCCAAAGACCGAGCCCTCCCCTTCCCTATTGTCACGGGATGCATTCGCCGACAAGAAGATGTTTACTACTATTTCTTCTCTGTCTCATTAGGAACACAATTCATCTCCGCGCGATCATTTGCAAGTGAAACGAACAGTTTCCTTGTTAATGATTAAGGGGCCGACTCGCTCGCGGAATTGTCTTCCCTTGGGAAAGCAGGCTCCGCTTTTGTCAGTAGCTGCTTCCACATTCTTTCCATACTCTACTTTGGAACAAACTGGTAATTTTTAGGGGAGACTGGGTACGGTTGTCATGTTTTTCTTTGATTTTTCTACAAGTTATAGCTACCAGAAAAGTCATTTAATCTAACGCAAACTACTGTCCCTGCCTCGCTAGAAGTCCCTAGAGACGGCACAGGGGAAAGAGGGGTCGCACCCAAAAGTTAGGCTTCGACATCGCACACTTTAACCAATAATTCGGCTAAAACCGAAATGTGGAATGTCCCAATTGGACGGATTACAGCCGCGCATTCCTGCCGAATTCCTGCCAGGGGACTTCTTGCCAAGGTACGCAGAGAATCTATATCTGCTTTTGTAAAAAGATTAACTAATGAATAATTATCTGAAATTGGAAAGTGCCCTTGATAGCCATTTATTATACATTCCGTGTTTTGAGAATTTTCCTAAAGTGTATGGTTTAGTAGTTACTCGAGGTAATTAAGTCACCTGAAACACCCTGTATTAAATATTCTGAACATTTTTTAAATAGGTATAAATATTTCGTTACTGTCTTATGGTACTTTGTTATTTTACTTTAAATTTGAAAATCGGTTTAATTCTTTTCTTGGAAATACGTAGCATTAAAAATATTATCATTGTGTGAAATATATACAAGATGTCCCAGCTTCGGTAGTACAAACGTAAAGGGCGTGATTCTACATAAAAAAAACAAATCGAATATAAAGAATAAAATTTTTTCGTTTGAGACTTTGTTCTCGAGAAAATCGAGTTTAAAGATCCGTCGGGTTTGCGTGCAGCTGTAAATGCAGGAAGTAGAATTGATTGGCCATGATCAGACGCGTCAGACGATTGCTATCGACTAACACGCGTATTCGCAGAATATTCAAAATCGATTTTCTAGAGAACAAAGCCTCCGATGAACAAATTTTATTCTTTATTTTCGATTTATTTTTTATGTAAAATCACTCCCTCATCGATTGTATCACCGCTGCTGGGACATCCTGTATATATCTGTATCACACTTAAAAAATTACGATCAGTACTACTCACATTATATTTGAAAAAGATGAAGAATTAAAAATAGATTCGTAACCATTGTTAATATTTTAGGATTTTTTAATTGATACTATTGCTTTTAATCATGGGAAAAGCTGGAACTAAACCTTATAAACAAAGCTGTGTAATTTATTAACTAGGTAATAATCGTCATTAATAATTAGTCTACAACTTTTGTGCAACTGCCCATTCATATATTTAATTTTATAAAAACAAAAAAAAACCGCCTTTCGTTGAAGAAATGACTTTTTGTATATTAAAAATTCATGAAGATTTACAGTCTCTTAATAAAATTGATTATTGGGAATAGTGCAAATTATACATTGTACACAGAAACAATTGTTGAAGGATTCCATGAAAATCAGTTGAAGTTGAAGTGCATCAGCAAGAAATCCTACGTTAACTAGGATTTGTCGGAAGAATGTCAAATACTTCGGAAATGAAATTCATTTTGAAACGCGGGAGGGGGGAGGAGGGGATTCCGTAGCAATTCCATCGAGTGATCGCGATTAAGCGCGATCATTTCTCAGCCGGCGCAATCTACCTTTTTCAAGAAGCCGGCAGTTAGATCATTTTCCACTAATACACGAGCAATTTGTTCTATGAAGAGACGACGAGAGCCGTTTCTCAAGCAACGCTCGGCATCCGCCGACGATCCGCCTCCGTTAAAGCGCAATCTTTTGCGCAAATGGAGCAAAATTGAAACGCTGAAAATGAATAGGCCATCACGACGCTTAACATATGACGGGGATCACTGCATACGCACCTGTAGCCTAGGAATATATTACAGATATTTATGAACCGCCTCCAATCGATTCTTCTGGAATGCTGTTGATGTAAAAAATAAAAAAAAATGTGAAATTTTACAGCTAACAATGTCAAAACTAAAGATTAATAGAGACTGTAATGAATCTTTCTGATTCGCTCATATAACAGTTACATGCAATTATAAAATAGTACCAGAATAAAAATCATGACCAATCAATTGACCAAACGTGATAATTAGGATCCTTATGCAAAATAAAACTTGTCTTCATCAATTATAAGACACAAGATCCATATAGAAATTTCTTCTTGTGTGGTTTCGAGGGTGGCATAATTCCATCGTAATAATTTTTTTCGTAGATGGACGCATAGAAGACACCGGAAGGTCAATTCCGTTTCTTAAATTCAATATGACGTTCTCACAATGATATACTTTTCTATGTACCGAATAGGGAGTTTTAAGGCCAGTAGAGTGACCTATAACTCAAGGTCAATCAAGGTCAACTTCACTGGAAAATATTTTACTTTGAGGAACGTTTTTAAGTCCCCGATTAAACGCGTCAACGGCTGCACGAAGACACTTTTGACCCTGTGCACGTTCTCTCAGCTGAAAATCTGACTTTCAGCCGGCAGGTACTGTATCAGCAGCGATTCCGCACGAAGCGCAAACCACTAAGATCCCATCGACGTATTTACACCGTGGTGAGAGGAGTGCGACGTCCGTCGAACAGCATGGAGCGGGCCTGGCTCGGCCAACATTAACCGTATTAAATGTTCGGTGCGGCCAGATTTCCAACGAACTTCCGGCTGGGGGGGGGGGGGCTGAAACGGTAAATATTATCTCCGGAAGCGGGAAACGGAGATCCCGTATCTATCCCGAAGCTTCGAGAGCTCGGCGTTCTGCTTCCCCGTTTGGCGCCGGGCTGAGAAATTGTCTAACCTTTTCAGATGAATGAACTGGAGGATACCGAGATGCTCCACGGACTGTGTCTCGAATATCGTAACTACCCGGTATCGAAGCCGGGGCCGGTCTAACTATTTACGAAACGTCCCGCCGCGACCCGACGTGCTATCGATAACACTTCGAGGGCTTTTGCCAGGGTATAGAACTTTGCATGACATGCTCCACGGGCCACGATGAAATAGGACTCCTGGCCACCTTTTCGACTTTACTATACTCGCCAGCTTCGCCCGAGTATAGCCGACAGAACTGCATCAAGAACTGTTCGGCAGGGTGGCCGGGGGCAAGCGGTGAGTCCGATATCTTTTCTCGGCCGTGCCTCCCCACGTCCTCCACCCCAAGCGTCGGCCACTTTTTCCACTTCCCCGACGCGACGTTTCTCGCAAAGATTCCGACGGCCAGGTCTCCTGTGGACTTTGGCCAGCCGTAGAGAAAAAGAACTTCTTCATTGGTACGTCGCGACCGATCCCCCCTCCCCCCTTCCTTCCCTCCTCACCCACTCTTCACTGAAAACCACCGCACCGTCGTCGACGCGCCGCGTCGCGTCGTGACCCCCAGAGTAGAGTTTTCAGTCTGCGTCGTCGCTGAATTTCAATGCGACATTGCGCAATCCATCCGATAGTACGTATATACTCCGTCGGATTTCCGTTTGCCTAACTTATCTATTGATCGTTGACTAGACCGGCATCAAAGCGGGGTCACCTTGTGAATATCGATGTCGAGAGCACCCTTTAAAATGCACTCTCACTGGTATCGACGCGACGATCGTCCGGTCTATGCACGGCTCCCTTTGACCAACCCGATGTCCGAGTATGAGCGATCTTTTTTTATCTTTTAGAACTCGACGTGAAAATCAACGATGCACGCTGTATTTCCTTTATCTTGAAATATCTCGTACGGGATTGGTCCTGTCGGCAATTTGTTTAAACAAATGTTGTTCCGCTCAAAGTCAGGCAGCGTAGCGCTGTAAGGGAAAGTCCGTCGGTTTTTGTTATGTTTTGTTATGCTTGCATCAGTTTCTTTGTCACAGTGACAGTAATAATATGTCAATGGATATGTCTAACCAAACCATTTGGTACATGTTGACAAAACGGGACCCAGCTCTGATCTTGACTTGGACTTGGCTCTGTTGTCGAGGTCAATATTCTCAGCATCTTTTTCCTATAGATGTACCCACAGTCTTAGTCTGACCTTCTCATTCGGTTATACCTTTCAAAATCAAACGTACTTTGTCTTCCTATCTTAACACATTGAGCGCCGGCCCCGCGAAAATGCGGTACTGGCACCCAGACTTTAAATGTCTCTTATGCTTATATGTTCAGTACAATGAATTCTCGATATATGTCAAGACTACGGGTCTTGCCAGCGTCATGTATCGTCCAGAAGACATATCCGAGCCGTGTTTTGATTACACTCCTTGACGTCCGAGGCCTCTTGAGGATAAGCGGAGATAATTCCGCGACGTTTATCATCCAGGCCTTGGCGACATATACAGTGTGTCCACGACCTCAGTCCACTTGAATATCTTGGTTATTTCAAACAATACGAGAAAATGTTACGTACAGAAGTTGTAAGATTTAAGAAGAGTTGTAAGGTACGGAAGATATATAAAGGGCACCATTGTTTTTTTAAATGTAATGTCCAATTTTTCATGCTCGATTTCGATATATTGGCGTATTCTGAGTATAAAAGTACTAAAGTGTATTTGTCCTAAAACGTATCGTGCTGAGATATTTGACTATTTTCATGAAGAATGTTCGAAAGTCAGCCATCTGCAGCGATGCAACGTTGTAGTCTTTGAACTGTTGCGTCTCTTACACGTCTTATTGTTGCTATAATTCGTTGCTTCATATCTTCCGGAGATGTTTGTGCATCTGCATACACAATATTTTTCAATGTTCGCAGCAAGAAAAAATCTACCGGTGTTAAATCTAGATTTCGTGCTGGCCAGCAAACAGTGCCACCGCGTCCTATCCATCGATTTGGGAATATTTCATTAAGTGTACTTCTCACCCTTCAAGCGTAGTGTGTTTGACATCCATCGTGCTGATACCTCATTGTTTGACGAACGCTTAACGGCACGTTTTCTAATAAATTTGAAATTTAAGAACGTATCACGTTTTTAACCAGTAAAAGTGCCGTCAATGAAATAAGGCCCAATTACACTGTCCAACAAAATAAAACTTTTTCCGAGTTTTGCAATATCTGTTGGGTGATTCTTACACACTTTGTCATTCTAAAATCAAATCCGGAATCATAATTGCTCTATCACGCAACGTTTTCCGCAAAAAATAAGCACGCGAGAATGTTCAAGTTTGAGTCAAGCGATAGAGGGTAGTAGATCTCCTCTACATATCCATATATCCAATTATATTTTTATGTACTTCGTAATAGTTGTAAATGTTTGTTAAATTTTGAAAATTTTTGTATTTATGTGAAAAATCCTTTATCTAGCAGGAATTTACTATACAGGAATGGATTCTACAGACATTTCTGGTGAAGAAACCATTCACGGAAGGTGTTTGGTTCCCTTAGTATACGAGAAGGTTAAGAAAATATTCGTTGACAGCTTGTGTTTTACTCGTTCGCGCCAGGCGGCCATTGCAGCCTTTTCACGACTCGCCAGGGCCATCGCTATGCGTAGTCGACGTTGGTACCACTCAAGTATGTCTTTGCTTCCTGTGCTTAATTACATACATTCTTTTTTTCTTTTTGTTTGTTTACGCCTAGCTCGATGCTTGTTCCTGGTATCCCCTTTTTCAATAATAAATGTCCAACAGTAATCAGCAAGCATCGCATATAAGTCTTTTCCTTTGTAACGATCTTCCCCTGGCGAAATATCTTGATGAAAGATTAATGCTGGAATTGTATTCCTTGTTTTGATTTTTAAATAATTTCGTCATAAATATAACAAAAACAGTCTCGCTGATTTATACACTTCCGCGACATTTTATCAATTTAATATGGAGCAATCTATGTCTTAATTATGTACTTAAATCAATACCAATAATCCCATTTACATCGTGTTTGGGCTTATTTTAATCGGAAAAATCTCGAGTATCCATTGGTATTACAATTATAAAAATAAGACAACAATGACTGAAAATAAAATTGTTCAGTCACCGCATTGCTGCGGCCAATTTTCTTTATTAAGCATTTCCACAATGAAATGTAAATATAACTCGTATTTTTATAATGATGGCGCCCAAATTACAATGATGGTGTAATGATTGGCAACCAAAAAACAAAAAAGAAATGTATGTAATTAAGCATAGTAAGCATTGACATATTTGAATGGTACCAACGTCGACTACGCATAGCGACGGCCCTGGCGAGTCGAGAAAAGGCTGCAATGGCCGTCTGGCGCGAACGCGTCGCGCACACGCTGTCAATGACGATTTTCTTAATCTTCTCGTATACTAAGGGAACCAAATACTTTTCGTGAATGGTTTCTTTACCAGAAATGTCTGTAGAATGCATTCCTGTATAGTAAATTCCTGCTAGATAAAGGATTTTTTACATAAATACAAAAATAGATCGTACAAAGTATCCGCGTCGGCACATTTTCAAACTTTAACGACCATTTACAACTATTAGGAAGTACATAAAAATATAATTGGCTATATGGATATGCAGAGGAGAGTCCACTCTATCTCTTGACTCAAACTTGAACTTTCTTTTGTAATTTTTTATCAAAATCATGCATTTTTACAAAAACCAATATTTTTCGAAAACGTTGCGTGATAGAGCAATTCTGCTTTCGGATTTGGTTTTAGAATGACAAAGTGTATAAGAATCACGCAACAGGTATTGCAAAACAATTTTGGTGTTGGACAGTGTTATTTGTTGCCCTATGATTCCACACCACAGATTAATGGACCTGCGCCTTTGATGATCATTTTTTCGTAGCCAGTGAGGATTTTGTACTGACCAATAATACGTGCTATGTAAATTAACACGCCTATTGCTAGTAACAATAGCCTCAGCGGTAAATAGTATTAAAGAGAAAAAAGCGGATTGATTTGTAACTGCTCTTAAGCCCATCCACGAAATCTAACACGATTCACATAATCCATGTCATGTAATTTGTGGTGAAGGCTATTGTAGTGCGGATGATATTTGTGACGAGTGAGAATCCGTCATGCACTACTTTTGCTGACTTCAGATGCGCCCTGAATCTGACGTAAACTGATATGAGGATTATGATGTACCACTGCAACAACATTCATTTTATTATTTTATCACTACATACAGGATTTTTACTGTTCATCTTACGAACAACAAGACTTCCAGTTTCTTTCAATTTTTTACACAATCTTTCAAAAATCTTGTGTGAAGGGCATATGCGGTTTGAATATCTTTCACCGTACAAATTTCGAACCACAATTGCGTGTCTCTTACTTTCTCCATAAATTGGAAGCATCTCTAATTATTCTTCCAATAAAAATTTCATGTTGACTATCTTATGTTAACTAAGTGAGAAACTGACTGACACTGAGAGACGCCGAAAGTCTACGAATGTTTTTTTTTTTGACGTAGTGTGCATATCCTTGAATACGTTCAATAATTAAAGTAATAGAATGAAAACAGCAAAATATCACAGCAACGGTAAGTTTTAGGACAAATACACTTTAGTACTTTCATGCTCGGAATACGCCGATCTATCGAAATAAAAATGTATCGATTTATCGAGCACAAAAAATTGGACATTCCATTTAACAAAACAAAGGTGACATCTATATCTCCTTTACGCCTCCACTTGCAAGAATATCATTTATACCATATTATATGGTTCCTTAACCCTTACAACTTCTGTACGTAACATTTTCTCGTATTGTTTGAAGTAACCAAGATATTCAAGTGGACAGAGCTCGTGGGGCACACTATATACAGAAATCAGTATAGTCAGAATGAAGACGTAACAAGATAGAAAATCCAGTGTACAAGTGAAATTAAATCAAACAATACTAGCGTATAAGTCACTGGATACGAATCAAATTATATTGATGTCGCTAGTTCAAGTACTCTTGCACTTGTAGTTTGTTTGAAAAAATAAATTCGGAATATGAGCTCTAGTTTGACTGTCGCATTAACTCTTCGGTCGATCAAATTCGATTTCGAAAACGCCCATAACACGGCTTGAATCATTGTATCTCATCGCGGACGCCAGTCGAATGCTCATTAACCCAGAAATGTCGTAATAAATTTCTCGTGGTTCCCATTTAACTTGTCGATAACACTTCCTGTTGACAGAGCGGTAAAAACGCTTTTGATTAACTTCGAAACAGTACCCAATTTAGCAAGACATTTTAATGGTAATACATTTTAACGAGAGAAATATGTATCACCGGCAACAGCTCGAATTTCGGACACATGTTCCGTGAACAATCGTTGACGAACGAACGAGAAAGCACTCGCTAATTAATTGTCAATTATGGAACGTACGTTATCAATCTAAATTTAGTTCCAACGAACCGACTTCATTAGGTTCTCTAGCAGTCATGAAATATCCAGTCATCGATTTATCGTTAATCGTCACTAGTATTGAAGGCCAAGATTTTCCCGCGTCATTTACGACTCGGAACTTACTGGTTAGATCATCCTCAGAATTGGAACGTCGTTTTCCAAGTGTTCTAAGATTTCCAAAATTTAATTATATCATCAAGTTTGTGACAGTCAGACAAACATCGCAAACCCCTATAAATTAATTTACTAATTCCTATTTACTTCCTTTTTACTTCCTATTTAAATTCTAATTTACTAATTTCCTATTTGCTTCTACTGTTGAAAAATTCAAAACTTTGTAATATTCGTCCGACTAGCAAGAAAAATAGCTGCAAGCAAAATACGTGTTCCAAAATTGCCCGTTGATTCACTTCCGTAAAAAGATTCGTCTAAATCGGTGGTTGTCAGTTTTGGACGGTCGTTTGCAAGACTGTACCAAATACCGTGTTGCAAACAAGAGAAAAACGCATGTTTTATTCATCATACGGCCGCGCAGCGGCTAAAGCAAGCAGGCTTTTTTCGGAAAAGCGAGCAGTTCCGCGAGTAAATTCTCATTTCTCGCAAGAAACAAGGGGGCGAAAGTCGTTTGAAGAGCCAGCTGAAAGATACTTGGGCAAAGTATAGTGGACCGGTTCCTGTTCCACGGGCGGTAGAATTTTCTGTTCCCTTCCCCGATGAAGTGAGATCCCTGCCTGTCTAAGCACGATCCTCTTGTTCCTCATTGAAAGGCAGCATTAACCAAGACGGAACAAAACTACGCGGTTGCGCTGCGCGCCGAGGCCAAAGGAGCGAGGCCGCCACGATTGCGAAGTAACAAGCATCGCTTCAAGTTCCACCCTTTTTCCTGCCTGTGCACGCCAAAAGTGGTTAAGCTGTCAAGGATGCGAGCCCGGACCATCGTGGTCATAAAGCTTTGGCTTAATGCCGCCTCGCGGTTCTCCTATTTCACGACCACGCAGAACGGAACGGGGGGCGGGGAAAAAATGGGCAAACTGTGATGCTTCAGCTCATGTGAGCAAACAAGAAATAAGCTTCATTCCGTGTACTCTGTAACGTATACAACGAATTACCTTCTGCCGTGGTTCTCTGCGAGTTCTTGTGCATCTCGAGCAGAGACACTGCAGCGAGTTGCGCCTGAAATACAGAGTTTCGAAGGTCTTTTGGTGAAAGACGACGGCTATCCGCTATGAAATTTGCGATTATCCTTCACACTAAACCGTTCGTTTTGTTTCGTCGCCCCTGCACCGCTTGTTAGATCTTCAGGCCAAAGAAACGACAGGATCGTTTCAATTTTTCTATGTGTAGTACAATACAACCAGTAAGTATGTTACATTCCAGTAAACACCAAGGTACATTGTATTCCCCTCGATTTTATCGACCTGGCGACACTGCCCGGGAGCATTGTCGTCAGATCAAGACATGTGCCCCCATTCCAACTTCCCCTTCTACCACGCTATTCCCTACGCCTCCCCAGTCGCTGCGCGGCCTCCACCATTACTTTTCCGGCTCTCCCAGTATTCAGCACAATTCCTAACATGACTGTATCACCAGTGCCGGGGAACTGGCGCGGCTAGGATACCAGTCGCATGGTAGGAGACGCTGGTAGGCACTGAGAACCATAGTCGTTTGATCAAGATTTGTGCCCCCACTGCAACTTCTCTTTCTACCGCAGTATTCCCCCACGCTTCCGCCGCGGGCCGGTCACGTGATGTTCTCCATCTTTGTCACGCATGTACCACAATGTCACGAGACTAACCCAGCACTGGCAGAGAGAGGGTAACTTTTTCCCCTGAAATCGTGCTCCCTCCACTCATCTGGCGATATTGCCTGGATGTGTTGCTTGACACCAGGCTTACCTTCTGGGACCACATCCGCGAAGTGGCGAATAAGGCCGCGACGGTGACGGCGTCCCTCAGCAGGCTCATGGACTATATCGGTGGCCCTCGACCCTGCAAAGGCCGACTATTAATGCGCATCACCGAGACGATTCAGCTATACTGACGTACAGTAGACCATATTGACAGCCACATGTCTCATTACCAGTACGGTAGAATTTAATTTCAATGAAAGGGACCGGCTATGATGGTATTCCAATCAGCTGTGGCGAGGATGGTCAATGCGATTCCGAAAGCAAACCACCAGAAATCTATCCATACGTTGCGTTGGATGAACGCGCCCGTCGCTGTGTTGATGCTGAAGAAACTTACTTTGCATTAAGTGAACGATTTTTATAAACATTCTCACTGATTGTATGAATTAATCCAGTTACTTTACAGACAATATTAGTAGTTTTTTCGCAGGTAGACGCGTAGGGGACACATGAAGGTCAACTCCGCCTTTTAAATTAAAATTATATACTTTTCTATGTCCTATCTTATTAGACAACCTTATTAGGCCTTTTAAGGCGCGGTCGGTGACTTACGACTCAAGGTCATTGAAGATCTTTGAATTTCAACACTGATGGAAATTTTGATTCTACATTACAAAGTAAACATAATTATATTTTCGTCACTGAAGCTTTATCTTCAAAATATCTTAAAAATATTCAAGAAGTGTAACAATAATACCTGACATGAAAATGCTAGTGCACATTAGTATAGTTATTATATAGTACATATTAGTATATTTTATATCGGCTGAATTTTCTTTGGGGCTAACGTTATCACTCGCATTTACATCATCGCCCTATTCACCCGATTAAGCAAGCCATAAATTTTAATTATTTCGGTTATAACGTAGATAAATTTGAAATCATATTTCCCGTTGCACCGGTGGCCGTTAGTGTGCGGCTGTCATAATTTCAGAATCCTGGCTCTCTAATAGGACTGCAGCGTTCGTTGCGTCTAATTTGCGTCACGGTAGTCGGAACAAAAGTTTCTAATGATGAACTGATAAATTCTATCGCGTTCTCGCGGGGGAAGATGAACATCCGATTTAATGAAGGCGAAGGTGGAAAAGGAGCATAATGAAACAGCTGGCTAGGCTATCGATGAAAGCATACCGGAAGTCGAGGTAGATCGGCACGGGAGTTGCAGACTTTACGAAGCGGCAGGTTCCCGCGTCTAACTTCGTCCGTGGCTCGTTTATTTGCAGCAGACCCTGCCTTTGCTGCCTCTGCGTCCTCTTTTTCGTTACCGTTCCCCGTTGCCACGTTGCCCGTCGCCGAGTCGCTTCCGCGTCGCTTTATCAGTATGCTAAAGCGTGCACGCCGCGATGTCGCCGTCGAGCTTACGTTAATCCCGACGCTCCGCTATCGAACGACGAATCGAGGTCCCGCACGTCAGAGATAGAATTAGTCGATGTCTCCGCCATTATTGAATAACTCCTGCATGCCATTCGGTCTCCTATTGGCACATTGTGTCCATTTAATGCCAGATTGACGCTTAATCCTCTCCGCACAGTGGCGCAAACATGGAAAAGTACTCTTCAAGATCAGAAGTCGTTGTTCCGCTTGATTTCTATCGTTTGTCAATATGTTAGATACGAGAAAATAAGGACAATCAACCCTTTCACTGCGAAGGACGTATGTATACGCCCTCGTACGGCTATTGACAATCATTCTGTGTACAGTAGTGCAAAGACAACCTAGGTTAAAAAAAATACAATGTTACCGATTTCCAAAGTTCTTTGACGAACGCTATCTGTGATATATTTCACGCACATAATTTCAAAAAATGGTAAATATTACGTTTATTGTAGGCAACTCGGATGACCTTGACATTGACATATGTTGTCAAGGTCACCCTCCTGGGTGACCTTCTAAAAGTTTTAGCTACCACTCGCTTTTTATTCAAAAGTTAGGAAGAAAAATACAGTGAATTTTCGACATATGTCGCCGAGCCCTGGATGATAAATGTCGCGGAGTTATCCTCACTACCGTGGGCTATAACCCGTGGGGGGCCAAGAACCAAGGGAGATCTCGGTCGCCGAGGAGTGTAAGGTCGCGTGGATCAAAGAATAGTATCTCTTGGCCAGTATATGTCCGTAACTAGACCCGTGTTTTGGACATATATCGAGCAAAGCACTGTATATCGACGCTGCTACATTGCAAATTTTGGTTTTGATATATTTTATTAAGCACACTCTCCGAAAAATGACGATCTCAACAGACTTAGAATTTGTTCGGGTTAGGCAGGGAAAGGGTCATGCTGTCAAGATATATTAGCAAGAGTAACTGGAGTAACTTGTTATAACTTATAGCTGTTCAACTCAATTAGAAGTATGTATGTGCATGTATTAGCCTGCGTTAGGTCAATAATCCGGCGCGCTATTAGACGGCTGGCTGCATGCGCGTGAAATAATACTTTCCTAATATTTTTCCGCATTTAGTTCTCGTGCACTTGTTATTATTTCGACAAATAATATTCCCATATTATTTAAAAAATTCTTGCAGTCCCACGTATGATCATCTCACGAATTACATCGCGTAATTATATTACTTGCAGAGGATCCAAGGAAAACATTACATTTCCTAAATGTCCGGAAAATTCTGAAGTAATATACAAACAATATACGTAAACGGAAGACACACAAAATAATTCAAGTGATTTAAGTGCTCATCTAGTAATAAATAACGTATGATGAAAAAGAAGATATGGCAAAAAGAGTAGAAACGAAGTACCAAATTGTTGCAGTTTTTTATTGAAAAATTAAACGTTCTCTCATATTCGCAATTACAATTTAATTTGTAATGTAAGACGTAAAAGGAACGTAACAGTAATGCGTAATTGCAAAAACCGTAGTGGATGGCTACTCGTGTTTACAGTTGAACGCGACCGTTTCATAATTAAAACAGAGAGTGAACTCCTGTATCGTTTATTGTAATTTAAAAATGTTAGAATTAAACAGGAATTTAATTAAAAGTTTCTCATAATATAAAATTTGCTTTATTGTAGTTATAAACTTAATATTGTAGTTTATAAACGTTACGATTAATTTTGTTTTATAAGGAATACGACGATAAGAATACTCTTTATTTATTTTTAGTGTTATCCTTCATTTTAATGTGCCCGGTATAGTCTGAATCCCACCATCTGACACTGTATTTTATAATGCAATTTAATATAGAGGACAGATTGAGTTAATTAAAAAATATCAATCAATCCGCGGATTAAAATAAATTAAAAAACGAACAATGAAATTTCTATTTGGCTCCATGGTGCGCTATAATAAAGAAAATCAGCTGACAAGTAGAAATTACACAAGCATTGATTGAATTAATTCCGTTTTAGGATGATTAGTACCTTCGGCCCTAAAAATCGGTCCCGTAAACTTCACGGTTTATCGTTACCGAATCGCCATCAAACGAATGACAGTAGTTACGCTCAGACCGTCATAAAGTGGAGGGTTTCCGCGAGCGATCGGTTCGGGAAGGTTGTTCCGTTCGTCACGGATTATAATTAATCTAACGGGATGGCTCATCGTTATCGAATGGGGCTGTGGTTCACCTGGAATCTGTTGACCTTCGATTTACGACTGGGCCTGTCTTACATACGTAAATAATTTCGCGAACATTAAATATCCCCGAACTATTCGAACTGCGGATCAGGTTTACTTACCGCATGATTAAACGCGTTCGCTCGACGATAGGCAGAGGGAGTTTGCATTAACGAGCAAAGAGCTCTATTCAAACTGTGCTCGCACGCAGGGGCTCCTCTCTGTTCCGGAATCGATTTTTACCGGACGCTAATAACGTCTAACGGACGGGAAATTTAATTTCACGCCGCGAGCGAAACGGTCTCCGGGCCGAAAGGGAGACCATTCCGCGCGAAAAAGGGAGAAAAGGGAGACCGAACAGTTTTCGAGAACATTAGAAAGAATTCCGTCGTTCCGAGCGAGCTCCCTATTGCATGGAGCAGTCTTTTCAAATTCATTTGCCGCTTAAAATTGCGCAGGAAATCTGCGCCCCCGTTCTGCTTTCGAATTGGAAAGCCATTCCCTCCCTCTTCCCCCACCCCCCACCTGCCGCCTGCAGAGCGTGCGGCGATTCGACTTCTCGATTGCTGTGTGTTCCGTTCATGCTCCTTGCAATTCGGCGTGCGATTGCAGGGGAAGTGCACAAGATATTGCCAACTAGAAGCTAAAAGGCCCTAGGACAGTCCCGCAGGGACCACCGATAAACTTTAGGTCTATAAAGCAGCCCCAAGATTAACTACCCGTCAGGCCTGAAGACCCTGCACCACCTCCGGAAGGGCTAATCGCGAACCTGAAGTCCTGGGACGTCCCTACAATTCTAGACAAAGCTTCGAGTCCCTGCGCGAGGGTACATTTAGTGCCGGTGAAGTAGGGATAACAGTTCGAACAGAACTGTTAACCCTATCCACTCGAACGGCGACTCTGAGGAACCGTTAAAAATTACAATACCATAACTCAAAAGTGGGTAATAACAACATAAATACTTCACGTACCAAAGTTGGGAGTTGTCCCAAAATAACATGACATTTTAAAATGTGCGCCTTTTTTGTGGCGAACATAGAGTATTAATCTTACAACTACTAGTACTAAGTATCAATCTTACTTATTAATCGACAACTGGCATGAGGAAGTATTGAGGTTCAGTCATGGAGAATTGCACGATCGAGAAACGCATAGAAATTGTGAAAATTCACTACGAAAATAGTGAATACTTTGCAGAGACGGTTCGAAAAGTCCGCACGGATTTTGATTATCATAACCATCTCGCAAAATCATTTTTAGCGATGAGTGATGAATTTGGGGCATAGTAAATCCACAAGTGATTTAACAGCTTCCCATGCATCCACCACGAGTCATTGTTTAGTGCGGATTTTGGGTTGGAGAAGTGATTGGGCTGTACTTCCTTGAGAATGCTGCTGGAAATGCGGTTACCGTGACCGATGTTCGTTATCATGACATGATAACTAACTTTTTATGGAATCAATTGAACTGCATAGACTTGAAAGACAAACAATGCAGTTACTGCAGAAGAGTCCTGGTTGTGTTATCTCGCGTCGTAGCGATGTGGATTGGCCACCAAGATCGTGCGGTTTGACGCCATTGGACTTTTTTTGGGGGGTTTTCTGAAAGGGAAAGTGTACGCCAATGATCCACGGACCATTCCGGAGCTCAAGGAAGCAATTGGGTGCAGCATACTGAAATTAGTCCGCAATTATGCCAAACCGTTATCGAAAATTTCGTCAAAAGAGTGAACGTTTGCAAACAGAGACGAGGCGGCCATTTGTCAGATATTGTGTTCCACACATAACCTCCATGTTTGTACGTTATTTTAAAATAAAAACATTCATAATTAAAAAAAAATACGTTTTATTAATAAATTAAAATGTCAGGTCATTGTGGGGCACACTTTTTTAATATTTTAGATTTTATTTGAATTTACGAAAAAGTATTTCAAATAGAATATATAATTTTTAAAATAAAATATTTCTGTTTTAACAATCGAAAACACGATATCAAATATTTTTTAATCTGATTCACAAAATAAAATATTTCAAATATCGTATAGTGAGAAACGTACATTAATTTTGTAGAGAAACAATTTTACATGCAAAAGGAATGGTTGAATTTCTCTTATTCTTCAACCGTTTAAACGTATGAAACCCATTAACTAGTTTGACGAAGATGAAGAAAAAAGTGGAGGCGGAAGTACTGATGGTAATGGTTGTAAATCCCTCCAATAATCATACGAGTGCTACCAAAGTCTCTAATTCGAAGTACATTTATTACTCTATATATGTCGCCAATGCCTGGATGATAAACGTCACGGAATTATCCCCATTACCGCGGAGTATGCCTCTGACGCTGAGGAGTGTAAATCCTTGAATGTCTCCTCGACGATACACGACGCTGGCAAGACCCGCGTTGTACATATATCGAGAATTTACAGTTTAGGAATCCTAAAAATCGCACAATCCTACCACAAACGTTGAAGACACTATTCATTTTTCTTTCGGCGTGTCTATACTTTTCTCATCAGCACCGGTTTTCCTTTAACCCATTTGCACCATTAGCATTGAGCATACGCTCAACTTTGTTGGTCACTATCATTATTCTACTATCTTATTTATACTATCAGTGCTGTTGAAGATGAAAATAGTAATTCGAATTTTTTCTTATAATGCTTAAATGTGAAGTTCTTTTACTTGTACTCATTTTTGTACTTAAATATAATAAAAAGAAGTTTGGCGATAAAAAGATCTTCTTTTTATATTTCCTTATCATGCGAATGGGTTAATCATTTGGTCAGTAATCCCCTTGTTTTTCGTCTTCATTCTATAACCATAATTGGGTTTTCTGAAAAAATAACGCGTACAACCATAACTCGTGTGATTAATAATGTTGAAATTTGTCATAACCATTATCCACTGCCATTTATAACTGATTATTTGCTAAATGAAATGAGATACGAGGAATCTCGGTGTGATTTAAGCTTACCGTGATCATACATTTCGCATTGCGATTTATATCCTCTGTGTGGTAGTAATGTGTAATGCATTTTAACAAGATACGCATGCGAACATGAAATTTCGTCGCCGACGAAAGAGCGTAATAACAGTGAAACAACGTTCATTTTTTAATCCAATTTAACCTTGTTTTACCCCAAAAATGTAGCCACCTTGTCATTTATTTTCAGTGTCAGTGAATCTATCTTCATTTTTTCAACTGAGAATATCACGACACCGAAGAAGTATTCATCATCATGAATTTTTAAGAACAATATTCTAAGAGCTTTTGTTGAAATAAGATCCTCTTTTGGCACTCATATTGCATTTGCCATTAACAGTATAAGAAGGTCGGAAAGAAAAATGGGAAGCTGAGGAAAATGTATTATCGAGTCTCATATCTAGTCTATTTAATATCACAAATGATATTAAATATGCTGTTAGAATCTGTCTATCAATGTACAACAAAATCTTCCCAAGTTCGCAATTTTCCATGTAAGAACAATACAATACCCAATGCATGAATAACTAATTCATGTCACATCATAATAGCAGTCTCATGCTTCTACATATAATTATATGTAGTTATTATATATATATAATATATAATATATATGTATATAATATATAATATATAATATATATAATATACGTATATATGTCATATACGTCTGTTTTAATATTCGTTATGCTTTAAAAATAAGTATAACTAATATAGGTACAGTAACTAAGTAATTTACCGTGTTTAAATATTTATACATTCAGGTTAAGTCAATAAGAACCACTATCTAAAATAACTCGTTTCCTACTGCTTGTATCAGAATCATTTTTATCAATTACGTTGTATTTCAGAGGACGCATCGGATGGATACATTTTATTATCTCGCGATATCAAGGTGACATTGAGTATTTTCAAGATTATCTGAAGGTCAACTTAAAGTCGTCATATTATAAATTACCGAATTTGTCGTTCCAACGATAACAAGATTGTATTAAAAAAGACGATGTGGTATCTTAAAAAAAAAAACACTAATTCATTTTAGTATCGCAAAGAGAAGAGTGAGATAAAAGCAAATTTCACCGATCTGATGCATCGCATAATTAGTTCAAAATTAACACCGAAATTCACATAGTGCGATCTTTTAGGTAGATTTAAAAATGGTGTATAGAGATATCGCGATATTCCCGTAGAATAATAAACACGCTGAGGTTGGCTATCAAATCGCTCCTTTCCTGAAAATAATGATTTAATAATAAGTCACGGCGACACTTTCCATCTCCGTAGATAGTAACGAAGTCTCGTTCGGAAGATCGTTTGGGAAACGACCGATAGAGTCGCTTCGATGGAGAGACGAGCGGATTAACGAAAAGAAAATCGATGGTACAGGGGTTATCGGTAATAGGAGGAGGGTAGGGGGAGGGATCGAGGAGGGTTCGGCAGGAGGTACGAAGTGGAGCGAAAGGGAAGGTAAGAGGGAAGAGGCTCGAAGGTCTGTAAGGATTGGAAGTGAGGTGTAACATCGTGGAACCCCGGGAAGTTAGACCCTCGGAACCGCCGGATCGTGCTGGAAAAGTGTTTAGAGTCGCGAGTTATGCTCGACTGCGCCGGCAAATGAGATCGAGTGAAAACTCCTTCGCGCGCCGTTCGAACCAATCCTCCCGCCGGAATGTATCACTTCGGTGTAGACGCGCGTGATTAATGGGTTTCTCATGGAAAAGAATCTCGTTTACGTCGCGGAAAAGTATGGTGGAACCGATCGGAGCCCGGTTACAATTGATTCAACCTATTGGAGCCTGTTTCCCTTCAGTCAGCGGAACACTTCCAGGGAACACTGGAACTTCTACCAAAGATCGAAGACTCGTCAGCCATCGATACTGTGTAATTTCCGGCTTGATGCTATACTCCTCGAACTCGGGGAAAATATTTCTAAAAGTGTTTACATTAAGGACGCAGCAAGTTAAATTTATACATTTATATTAATTTCCATAAGATCGACTTTTTCTATAAGCGTTGTAGAATATCTGCGCATTAGGACTTACTTGAATTCGAAAATTAACGTACAGTGATTCCTTTATACAGGGTGGGGCAATAACTATGTCCAGTTTAAATATTGCCGTTATTTGTAATAGTATGAAAAAATATTATATAGAAAACTTACATGGTATAGAGGGAGACATATTGTGACACAAACATTTTCTCCGTGGGTGGAGGCATAGAGGAGATTTCAAGGTCAACTCTATTTTTTTTAATGGAATGCTATGTTTTTTTTATCACGATTTGATAGCCAGTGTTGATACGAATTGAGCGAGTTTGCATTGAAGGCCATGCTAGGTCAAATATGGTAGTAAACTAAACTTTATTACCTTACAGGAGATGCTCGAATTCGTGACCGTTTGCGTCAATGCAAAGTTGCAATCTTCGTATCCTCGCATCACGTGCATGTCTTATCGTTTCTGAACTTACTCTAGCACATGCTGCAATTATCCATTGCTTCATACTTTCTGATGTAGTGAGTACTTCTTGATAAACAGCATTTTTCAATGCTCTCTAGAGAAAAAATCTAATGGTGTTAAATCCGGAGAGCTAGCTGGCCAAGAAACTAATTCTCCTCGTCCTATCCATTTATTTGGGTACAGTTCGTTCAGTGCATCTCTTATTCTCCAAGTATAATATGCTGGACATCCGTCATGCTCTAACCACATCATTTGGCGAACGTTTAGTGGTACATTTTCTAATTAAGTCCCCAATCTACTTCTAATAGAGTGTCTATATCGTTCACCAGTAAGATTTCCATCGATAAAATGCGATCCGATTATTTGATCACCAGCGGTTCCATACCATACATTAATTGACCATTGTCGTTGTTGCTCACCTTGTCGTAACCAGTGTGGATTATCGATACTCCAATAATGCACATTATGCAAATTGAGATTTCCATGGTTAGTAAACGTAGCTTCATCGGTGAACAGTATTGAAGAAATAAATATTTCATCGATTTGTATTTTGTGTAGAGTCCACTGACAAAATGCGACACGATTCATAAAATCCGTACCGTGTAACTCTTGATGAAGGCTAATATGGTATGGATAAAAATACCGTGCAAGTATTCGTAGCACGCTCCTTCTACCGATAGCCGACTTGCGTTCAATCTGTCTGCAACTAATCTGCGGGTTATGAGCTACAACTGCAAGAACACCAATTTCATTTCTTTCATCAGTCGCTTTTTTTCAATTTTCTTTTCATATTTCTTTCAGTTTTTTGCATAATCGTCCAAATTTTCAGTGCGAAGGGTGTGTACGATTTGGATATCGTTCAGCATACAAGGATTGATCTGTTATCGAATTTTGTTGCATTTCTGCATAAATGAGGATCCTATCCACTTGCTCTTCGAAAGAAAACTTCATTTTGATGATCACGCAGCCCCTTGACTTACCAATCGACCGAGACTGACTGATCGATTCATGTTAATGTTACGAACTGATGAAATGTTTACATTTCTAGCTATACGCGATGTGTTGCCACAACATGAACAATGTTAAAAACCATTTGTTTATATAAAGTGCATGACCTTCAATGATAACTCGCTGAATTCGTCTCAACACTGGCTATCACATCGTGATAAAAAAACATAGCATTCCATTTCAAAAAATAGAGTTGACCTTGAAATATCCTCTATGCCTCCACCCACGCAGAAAATGTTTGTGTCACTATATGTCCGCTTCTATACCGTGTAAGTTTTCTATATTACATTTTTTCATATTATTACAAATAACGGCAATATTCAAACTGGAAATAGTTATTGCTCCAACCTGTATATGTCGCCAAGACCTGGATGATAAATGTTGCGGAATTGTCCCCACTACTACCCACTGACTACCGCGGGCTACACTCCGTGGTCACGAAGCTCGAGAGGCCTCGAACGCCGAGGAGTGTAAGCATAACACGGCCCGGGTATGTCTCCTGGACGATATATGACGCTGGAAAGACCAGTGTTGTTGACATATATCGAGAATTCACTGTTGCTATAGACATTTGAAGAAAGCAACTCACGGTGCTAAATATTAACAGTGGAATCTTCTTTTTCTCGAAATTTTGAACCAAAATTTTGTTATATTTTTCTTGTCGTTCTAACACAAAGCCGAAAAATATTTAAGAGAAGCAGAAATTTCAGTTCAAAACACCACCGTTTTATAAATGACCAAGATTTTTTATCTATTATAGTTCAGATTCTAATATTTTTGTTTTCAATCAGCAGAAAGACCGGAATCATGTTTTTCAAAACGTACCTCGTTTATTCTGATTATTTTTACTTAAAAGAACCTTGTACTCCAAAGAACTATAAAGAGTTGTGTAAAATCCTAAAAAAGAAAAGTTCAACAGTTCTTGCAAAACAATATTTATGATGCAAAATGCGTTATTTCGAATCATCGTGAATGTGCTGGAATAGTGTATTAATTTTAACGTAACGTAAAAATATAAGGAGATGGCGACATATATGCATCAAACATTCCATCATCGGCAAAAGAATCACGCGTACTGTGCAACGCCATTTTCGAGTCTTCCCAAGTGCCGTCCGAAGCTCCTCGCGAGGAACGAAAGATCCAGTGTGAAAAGGTCAGGGAAGATCTACTCTCAGTCACTCTCCTTTACTCTCCCACCCTCCCTCTCCCTCACTCTCCCTCCCTCGCTCTCCCTCAGTCTCACACCTATTTACGAAATGCTCTCCTGTTGCATAGTTAATCCCGCAATTTCGCGGGACCATGGCCGAGTACACAACTCAATTACCAATGTAATGGCACGCCGAAAAGTTTTTACCTTGTCATGGATCAAATAAAAGTTTTATGAGGAAAAACGGTTGATAAAGAGGCGCGCCGATCTCGGAAAAAGACTCTCGCAGGGTCGGGAGGGAGAAAATAAGCTGAAACGGGGCATGCATCTGTACACAAGAAACAGGGTGAAACAGCAAAGGGATCAAAGTATTGGTGAACATGATAGAGGAGCGTGTCCTGAAGCAGCGGAGAGCTAGGGCCAGCTCGTTGCTCACTCAAGAGACGAAGATGAATGGCATCAGCTTGAATCCCGACAGAATCCATCCACCTCCGACTTACCAGCCTGCAGGAGCCATTTTCTTCTTCTTCTTCTTCTTCTTCTTCCGCATCCCCTTCTACGCCCGCGGCGATTACCTTCGTCCGGGAATTTTCGCCTCGATTTTTGCGAGCCTTATCGAGCGTTCGTCGATGAATTAAGATCGGCCGGACAATGTTTGCGCGAGTACTTTAATTTCTTAACTCAATACGGGTCGGTGTTGGGTCCATTGTTCCAACTGTTGAAATAATGAAGGCATCCTGGCCGGAAGAGCTTGGGGTCGACAAGAAACAACTGATAAAAGACTGATATCTCTCGCACGAAGAAGAAGAAGTTTGAACTATACAATAACATCTGTAATTAAAATCTTTTGATAATTGAATTTGGTGGCTGGAACAACGTTGGATGTGAGATTTTTGATTGTTCTCTCATCAAATTCTCTTCTGTAAAATTTGCGCACAAGTACAATTCTGAATTGTTGGCTGGAACAGGAGAAATTGTTGGCAAATTTTACTAATAGATAAATAAACATAGATAAATAATAGGTAAATAAATAATAAAAGCTGATAGATCTTAAGATAATCTCACATCCAACGTTGTTCCAGCCACCAATGTAATTGTGCAGGTTCGAAGCAATTCACGGAACAGTACAACGAGAAAATGATTTTTAAAATGATACAGTACCCGGTAAGAATGGAATTCGATGAATGCTTCAAACAATTTCTGGGTGAATCATTTTGTGCAAATAAGCAAATCCGGGCTAACACGGAGCACTAGAAAGGGTATTAGAAAGTAAATTGAGGTCGTGCGTATAATCGGGAAAATGTTCAACGGGGATCTCTCGAAATGCGTTAGAGGCATTAACACGTAATTATGGTCGTAGGGAGGCGACAAAAAGAATTTCGCTAGAACGCATCTCCGGAATTTAGTTGAAGAGAAAAATTGGAAAGGTGTTCAATTAAGAGGAGAGGGGCGGGGCGGGGTGCGGACGGATGCGGTGGAGGGAGCGAAATGCGAATCTCGGAGGCTTTTAATTAGCTGACCCTCCCTGTTTGAATGCAGCCTAAGTTGTTCCGTGACGGGATCCGAGATTCAAGTCGAAATTGAATTTCGCCGAAGAATGAGATGAGTTCTTCGGGAAATCGAATCGGGGCCAGACCTCCTGACACCTCGTTATCAACGACAACGAAAAAGCCCACCGTTCCCCACCGTTTTTACATTATCTCCGAACTGTAAAGAATGACACGATTCGTTTTAATATAACTGCAAGATAGCGTCCCCTGTCGGTGTCGTAAAAATTCATATTTTCCTAATCGGTAAGTTCTCAGAAAGGAAACCCAACTTTCACTGTGATCTAACAAAGTTTACGAATGGCTACAATGAATATTATTAACTATAGAGCATCACGAGTACTTTTTAAAATATAATTACAGTGGAATGTAGTTTATACGACCCAATTAATGTTAAACCTCATCCACGATCTCTTAACCGAGTCTATTATAAGAATTACAGTAAATTCTCTATATACATTGCCGAGGCATGGCCGACAAATGTCGCGGAATTATCCCCACTACGGGGGGTATACTCCGTGAGAGGCCAAGAAGCTCGAGAGACCTCGGTCGCTGAGGAGTGGAAACATCACATGGCTAGGGTATATCGGTGTGTGACCAAGAGTCCACTACTAATCCAATAACAAAACTTCATTATTTTTCATTGTTTGTTAATAGGACTTTCACCAATATATTTGTGCAATTTTTTTGACTAAATTAATACCAAACATGGTACCATTCGGATCATATTTACACTAATTTTCTGTTAACATAATTGTAATGGGAAGTATATCATCGGAATTATTCAGTAACACTTCTTATCTTTATTCAGTAACACTTAGGTAATTTGTATTATATTTTTCCTTATCTAGAAGGTAAACTACTGTGGCATTTATTGTAAATCTGATTCCAATTTCATTATTTTCCAAATTCATGATTATTCCCAGTCGATGAAAGAGCTATAATGTCAGTAGAACGTGGCTTGCTTCAATCTTGATAACTGAAAAGGGGAGAGATAATGATGAGTTAGTGGGAGCGAGCAAGAAACGAGCCGCCAGCTAATAAAACTATCTCAGAGCCGCTCTCAGTGCTCTATATAATTTCGTTGGCAGTCTTAAGTGCGTAACTATAATAGCTGAACACCATACTTCTAATCTAATATTAACAGCCCCACAAGAACTTAGCAAACGTTTCTTAATTTAAAAGCTGCACTAGGTGTATCAAAAGTTACCGTAATATTGTCATGACGCTCCGTAAGTATCTTGAGGTTACCTACCTAAAGTTCTATACCGATAGAACTGATTAAAATACTCTTCCAAACATTAGATGATAAAAAATCTATTTTATTTTAGCCAAAACTATATACGGTTCCATGAAAACAAAAATGCATATCACCTTCCCGTGACCTTCACGTGTTCATCTAGGAAGACACCGTTTACGAACAGGTCATGACCTCCTTAAAACCATTCATATCTTACTTATTTATTATCGCTTTAAACCAAGTGGTTTATTTAGCAAGTACAATATTTTTACATATACTGGGTGTCCCACGTAACACTTTTCACGATATTTCAAGTACTTGCGACAATCTGACAAACGAATATTTTAAACGAAAGTTGACGAGTTTTCTATTAGCTATACATTGCAAGAAAAAAAGTTCGGAAAAAATTGTTTTTTTAGTATTGCCAAGGTCACCTTCACTTTTTAAATGGCACTTTGTATTTTTGACTTAACAGTATTATAGCCCGTATCAAGACGAATTCAACGACCTAGTATACCATGACCTTTGGATGACATTGAAGGCAAAGAAATGAAAATTTTGACAAGAAGTGACAGTCTGCTTGAATGGGTAATAATAACTTGTGTTTATTATTAAGACTCAAAATTACATTCAATTCAGAAACCTTGACTAAATGAGTGCAAACGAATTCGTGAAAAAAAGTCACATCAAATGTTCGAAATGTGATCCATGTTGTTGTAGACACAATTCCGTTCTATGTAGTAAGTTTGCATTGGTTGCTTTTACGATACTGTCGTAGCGAAGTTCTTCGCATGCTGTACGAATTTGCTGCTTTAAATGTTCCTTATTTTGTGTTCGAAGAGCATAAACTATCGACTGTAAGTGACCCCATACAGAAAATCAAGTGGTGACAAATCAGGTGACCGTGGTGGCCAAGCTAGAGTTATTATCATCCATTCAAGCAGACTGTCATTTTTTGTTGAAATTTTCATTTCTTTGCTGTCAAAATTATCCAAAGATCATGGTATTCTTGGTCGTTGAATGCGTCTTGATAGGGGCTATAATACTGTTAAACAAAGTGCCATTAAGAAAAATGAAGGTGATCTTCACAATACTAAAAAAATAACTTTTTTCGAACTTTCTTTTTATTGGAATGTATAACCAATCGAAAACTGATCAACTTTTGTTGAAAATAATTTGTTTTTTAGATTATCGCAAGTACTTGAAAAATCGTGAAAAGTGTTATGTGGGACACCCTGCATTTTTACTTATGTAATATAAGCAATGTAAGAATATTACATTTCTTACGCAAACTATATTTCTAAACAACATATAGTGTCCAAGTAATTTTATTTAAAGACTAAGATATCCTGTGCATCGCACAATTGGAATACAATCAACAATTATGTGACTTCTTCGTTGCCTGTCCTAGATTGATAGCAATCTGAAAAGGATCGAAGGACCAAAGCTTCACCGTGGAGAGCGAACCCTTCATGAAATCACTGTCAAAGATGTTTAGGTTTACCTTGATCTCTAACGAAAGCCGAGTAGATTTCTGAAAATAGCAGGAGCCAGGAGGATGTGTCGGGGTAACAGGGTGTAGCTGAATGCTGCATGGTCTACGACAACATGATCGAGCCGAAGCGAGATAGTTCTCGAGGGAAACGCTGTGTCGAATCAATTTCCACTGTCTTTTATTACATCGCCCGTCACCGCTGGGTTAGACACCACAATATGTTTGATCGCTAGCTTTCCGGCAGGAGACCCCGAATCACTTCCCAAAACCAGAAAACAGCTAACACTTTTATCGTAGAACAAATGTTTCGTATTTCCCGTCATCCTTTGCCCCTACATGCCGATAATTATAATTATTATCGAAATTTTTCATTCCCCAAAAAAACCAGTTATAATTATACTGGCATTATACCAATGTATGGAAAAAATTATCAACGTCTGTTAGACATATTTCGGGGGTGGTAATTCAATTTTTGTTTCATATTCGTGTCAATAAAGCTTTACATAATGAAAAACGTCGAACAGATTATCGATTCCTTTAGATTCGAATACTGTAGAGCCGAGGAACTGGCAGCCATGCCCACTGTTTCTTTCTCCTGTTCTCAGCAGTGTCTACTGAGCATTATTACTATGCATTATACGTTTTGCATAGTATATGCTCTGGTACATAATGAATCATTTTAGATTTAATTTCTATAATTATAAATTGGGTAAGTACATGTACATATATTTCATTGCCCGAATTATTCAATTATCCGAACCACTGTTGCATCGTCGCTATCCCCCACCACTTCTTGGAGTCAACGTTACGGTGCAGGTGTAGCAATCGATACATTACTATATTGTATATAATTACAATGCATTATAGGTTTTGCATAGTATGTGCTCTGGTACATAATAATTCATCTTAAGTTTAGCTCCTACAATTATAAATTTTGTAAGTACATATGTATTTCATTATCCGAATTATTCAACGATTTGCATATATCGATATTCCGAACTATCTCGGTTCTAATTGATCTATTCTTATTAAGGTCTTTCATTGAATCCTATCTTGTCGAACAATTTTGTAATGAAATTGTTAATAAATGTGATCAGCGAAGAAATTCCCGCAATATATCCGGGCCCGATGTGAAAGTAATCGGAAGCCCGTACATTTCCGACCTTTTTAACGCGATTACAATCGCTACCAATCTGTAGAACAATCGGTAAAAGTAGTATTTAATCTGGAGGCAATTTACAGCGGTTTAAATGAGCCGAGATCGATACCTCGAGGGACACTGCGGCGGTGTCCGGACCAGTTTCCTCAGAATCCAATCAAGCTTTAAGGGGTTTCAACGTGACCATTCCGGAGATTGCGCCATGGTAATTTCAATTCGTCGCCCTGAATCCCTGATCGTCGGATTTCCGTGCTTAATTGTTAATCATATGACGATCTACTGATACCTTCGTCTGCAGGGCTCACGTCAAATATCCTCGCAATCTGTCTGGTTTATAACCGCGAGAAACTGCCATATATCCGTCGACCGAAAGAAACGATGAAGAACCGCTTGCCAAGCAAAAACCAATGGGAATAGGTTAGCGTGCAATGCGATGCAATGCAAATCATTTAGCGAGGAAAAAGGGTGGATGTTCGCACATTTTACCGCGACATTCGATAGTCCTGTATTATCGATGTACGTCTTGAGATTGCGGGAGAGGAGGGAGGAGGGAGGAGGATGGAGTAGGGAGGGAGATCCGAGAGTTTCCCGATAAAATCTGCGGAATCCTTGCCAGAAATGAGGTCATTCGAGCGGAATCGAACTTCTGTATCTCCTGATTTCCTTACGCGATTTATTTCCTCGATTTCTCGCAAAAAGAACGGAACATGTTTCAACGTTCTCGTATTATCTCCTACGCGACGCCAAATATCGCGACTCGTGGACCGATAAAAGCGTTACCATTCAGTGTTCGGGGATCGTTCGGTTTCATAACTCAATTGTTACACTCGGTGCCCGGCACTTGCTCCAACGAGCCGATAAAGTTCAAGCTGCCCCCCCCCCCCTTCTGCGCGAGACTATGAATATAAAAACGTTCCTCTTGTCTGGTACTTGATTTTTCATTTTTTCATACACATCTTCCATTTTATTTCAATTCACCGTAGTAGAAACACGGATATCCGAACTAATACGGAGACAAAATTGTTCGTATAACAGAACAATCACTTTTCTCGTATTCAATTTCATTTACTTAGCCGTTGGAATACGGAGGAGCGCGATCAGTCAAGTGACTTACAGAGTCGCCAGATCAGGAGAATTGAATCGAATTGAGGGAAGTTACCCCCTCTCTGCCAGTACCGGATTAGTCACGTGACAGAGACGAAACGCGTCACGTGAACGAGCCACGGCGGAGCGTGGGGGAATGACAGCGCGGAAGGGGGAGGTAGAGTGTGGAGGGAAGTCTTAATCCGACTACTCTGGATCGGTGTCCGTTACATAGTCGTCAGATGAGGGGAGGGAGCACGAATTGAGGGAAAAAGGTTACCCTCTCCTTGCCAGTACCGGGTTAGTTGCGTGACATTGTAACACAGATACGACAGATACGGAACGCGTCACGTGACCGACCGCGGCGGAATGTTAAAAGGGGAAGGTAGAGTAGAGAGACAAGTCTTAATCTGATGACTCTGCTAAATTGTATATGTTTATCAACATAAATAACTGTGTAGAATTACATTCTTTCTTAAAGAATTATTATTATTATTTTTATATATTGGTTATAAATTACCTATCTGCTTAAAATAAGTGAATTAATTTGTGAAACTAGATATAAAAATAGATTTAAAGACATTACACGTGTTTCTGTAATGCAAAATGTCCGAAGTTATTTGTTTAATCGTTGTCAATTAAATCTTCTTAAAGAACAAACTGATGGAGCTGTAATGAGTTCGTTGTTCTAAAAATATTTAATAAAGGCGGCGAAGTTCCACGTCAGTTTTTGACAATCCCTTCAAACGAAGTATAGGAAATTGAGGAGTTGGTACCAGCAAAGAACTCGTTGATTAATGGGCATCCTTTATCCTGTTCTCGGGGAATGACAGGGAAAAATAAAGTCTCTGGGGATAAGCTTTGATAAAACCATGCAGCTCATTTTGCAATGCTCCCCGATATATCGATGATGTCGATCCACGAAAAACCTCGGTTTTATTTATATTTATCTTTCCAACGGTTTTCTTGTGTTTCGCGAGATTGATGGGTACTCGTTAACGAGGTTCTGTTCAATGAACATAGTTTTACATTTTTTCTTTTGAACGCCAAGCGAGTTCTATCTCCTCCAGTTTCACTTAAAATTACAAAATTGATTTGTAAATCCGGAAAAGACATTGTAAATAGGAAAATGGTTAAAATTCTAAGAAAATGTCAATACAGTTTTCTTCAGATAACAGACGACGATGTTTCTTTCAAAATAAGAAAATCGATGTCCCCTCTTCTTTTCTTAAAATTTTTCCCTCGACAACCGTATGCTCCGTATTCCCTTTCGGTCAACTCGAGAAAATAGCCTAACCACATAGATAAAACGAAAGCTGGTGCCCAGCCATTGTTTTCATACAATTGTGTTCTCTCTAGGTCCACTTCAGAACAAAGTCAAATAGTATAGGTACCCTCATCCGAAATACGACGAAAGACGGTCCCAAGCCGTCGTTTTATATCCACAGAAAACTGAATACAATGAATTCTCGATATGTGTCGACAACACGGGTCTTGCCAGCGTCGTGTATCGTCCAGGAGACATACCTTAGCCGTATTATGCTTCGTGGCCCCTCACGGGATATATCCTGCGGTAGTGGGGATAATTCCACGACATTTATTATTCAGGCTTTGACGACATATGTAGCGAATTAATTGATATAGCATAGCTGCCATGACCTTCTTGAGCTTGGACCTGAACCTCGTTCGCTTCACCTCCTCCTTGACCATTTTCGTCATCACCTCTGCGATGGTGACCATTAGGTTACCTTTGATGTTTTGCATTTAGTAATAATCAAGGGTATTGCGGTCGGAGCTACAGGAAGATCATAAGTCGGCAGCAATGATAACAGAGGTTTTCTTACAGCTTGATTAATTAATTTCATAGAGAAAAATTCATTAGCAGCGATCCAATACGTCTTATAAGACGTATATGTCTATACAATCATTCCAAATGTTTTATTGAACTTTATTGTTTATGTGAACTTTATTGCGGTATTAGTGAGAAGACATGTCGAAATTAAATAAGGAGATGCGGACAAGAGTAGCAAGTTAATAAAACCTTGCCTACCCACTGACATGGTTGGGTTTCTTCTGAATGTGTATGGACGCACACCTAAACAATGTTCAAGGAAGTTCAGTGAAAGGGTTGGTAACATGTAGACGCAGTTGGAAGTGCATATGCAGCTTTCGCCGACAATGGCTCTAGGAGACAGTAACTATGCTGAATGGAAGCAAACATGGTGTCTACTCGATGCATAGTACAGTCTTAACTTCTGATGACGGTGTTCTCCCCTATCCACTAGCTGTCCTGGGACTCTGTTCACAGTTACACAAGCATTTCGTTCTAATTTTCAGTCTTAATACCAGGAAAAATCGAGCACGTGAAAACATTGAGCAGAAAATTTTGAGCAGCTGACGAACATTCTTCTGACTGCAAAATATTATATCTACATTATTTTTCAGTGGAACATAACAATTATAAATTATTGTGTAATTGTTCATTTTTTATGTACATACAGAAAATATGTAAGATGATCTTATCTTAGGCAGCATAAAATCATTATTGAAAAAATTGTAAAAATGAATTTATCGAATTAACGTGACTGTTATAAATTTAAGTTTTATTTATTATATAGCCTTATAGTGTATAGATTATTTAGTGAATAATTGAAGTTTATATTTACACCTTTGTGTAAACACGCCGTATTATAACGAAAATGTCAACTATTTATCACGAGACAAAAATAAGTGAACACTCAATAAAGTGTGTAATAAATGGAACACATTACAAAATTAACACTTGGTATTGCCGCCTTTTGCTTATATTACTACTTCTAGACGTCGAGGAATACTTTGTATTAACTTTTCAATATAATCACTACTAATTTTTTCATATTCAGACTGTAACCTTTTGAAACGACGACCCTATTATTTCGCTGGTCCAATGGAACTTTTACGTCCAGTATACCTCATAAGTTCTCAATAGGATTCAAGTCAGAGCTTTGGGCCGGCCATTCTAGTAATTTAATATTGGTATATAAAAATTTTTTAGTTTTCTTAGTAGCGTGTTTAGGGTCATTGTCTTACTAAAAGACCTCTTCTAAAGCTTCGAAAGCTTCATCCAAATTTTCATGTAGTATATTAATATACCTATCTGCATTCATAATTCGGTCCATTTGTACTAACGTACCAATTCCGTTTCGCGAGAAGCACCCCTACACCATTAATGATCCACCGTCAAATTTAACTGTGGGTGTAATAAGTGATCTCTTACACGCTTCATATTTTTTCTCCAGACTTTGTGCTTCTTTTTAAATTGCTTTTTAATTGCTACGATGCTTCTTACTGCAATCGTTGGATCTTTTCGACTTGTACGAGAAATTCGACGGACTTCTCGTATGGTCGTACATACAGTACTTGCGTTCTCGACCTCTTAAATTTTTCACGGTCTTATGTACCAGATATTTTTTATAAATTTTTCCTATTGCACTTTTAAATACGTTGCCCTTCCGAGTTATTACGCGGTGACATATTTTCTTACAGCAGTCCGTTACAATTAAATGGTGAATTTGATATTTCTTTCCTTTCTGGAATTTTGTAATTATTGTACAAATGTTCTTACTTGTGCGAAGCTTGAATTGGTACTAATAAGTTTGATGGCGATCATTGCAGGTAAGCGTGACCTGTTTCTAATGTTTGTATACATTTCTTACCTCACAATAACATTATAACCAAGTGTCCACTTATTTTTATCCCCCGATAAATAGCTGACATTTTCGTTATGGTACGGCGTGTTTACACAAAGATATAAACATGAACTTCAATCATTCGTTAAATAATCTATACACTATAAGGATATATAATAAATAAAACTTAAGTTTATAACAGCAATGTTAATTTGACCAAACTTCATTTTTACCTATTTCTACTAGCTGTCCACTTATTTTTGACCCGACTGTATTTGTTCTACATAATTTTTACCTAAATTTGTACACTAACACAATTCCTTTCCGTTTGAATACAATTTCTTCGACTGCTGTTGTGTTCTGACTGAGACTGGCCACATATGATAAAAGTTTTTAATTTCGCTTCCCATTATCGATCAACTTTTCCCAATAGAATTATCCCGTCCCTATAGCATCGAAAGCGAAACAAAGCGCGCGCGCACACGTTGATTGCCGGCGTCTCGTTGCGCTATGAAAATTGGTGGAACGGAGGTAGCGAACAACGAGGATGAAGTGACCGCGGATTAAAAATTGTGCGTGCGCGTACGAGGGGCAATAAAAGACGAGAGTCCGAAGGGGTTGGGGGTGGAGGCGTTTCACGGGAAGAGCAGAGCGTCGCAATTTTCACGAGCGACGCTTTATTAAAACCGCTAAGTCCGTTTCAGTGTAATGAAATTAAAAGTAAACAACACCCCGCGATTTATCCTCGGCTGCGGCCGCGGCCGCGCCGCGGCGTTCTACCCGCTCCATTTTCTCGCCTGGGAAGCTCGGCGAGCCAACCGGACGGAAAAATTGGGCTGATCGAGCCCCAGCCCCCATCATATTCGTGTTTCGCGGTTGTCGACGCGCACCCCGGTAAAGCGACAGGCATTCTTGCGAAATAACGCGAGGCAACTGCTGCGGATCTATTTCTCATAGGTGGATTCGCAACCCTGACACGAAGTCACCAACCATATCGGACATCTGCATGCATAACGACACGTGGTACGTCGATACTCGAGGCGCCGAATACATTAGGTCGTCTGCACCGCCAACAATCCGACTGCTATCGATTACACACGTCAAATGTCCCTACATACCGAGAATATTTCGCACCCGGTGAGATTTACTGCTCGCCCAGCCGTAAGACATTTTAAGGAAGCCGACCTTCGCTTCTGAATCCTTCGCGGATCTCGGGTGCGCGAGTTCTTTGCGATTTTGCGAATCCATTGAAATCTTTTCCATCATCGAGAAACGTTTTGCCTGAACGAATGTTTGCGACTTCTGGCGAATTTTTTTTTCATTTCGAATTCTTTTTCTCTCTGTGTGTGCTCCTTTCCAAGCAGTTTTGAATCGCACATCAAAATATTTCGAGAGAAACTGAAGCAAGTTTTTCAGTTTTTTATTTCTGTAATTTTTCTTTGGATCAGTTGCGTAGAAAGAAGTATACTAAAATATTCTTTGAACCTTCCCCTTTACGTACCGAAATTGAAACTTTTAGAAAAATACGTACAGAATGAGCTATAAAATATTTACTTGGTTCGTTGTAAAATGCCCCACGGTGGAGCATGTTGATACAAAATATTTTGTTTTTAACCCTTTGCACTAGAAGCTATTTTAACTCCAAAACGAAACATTTCTTCCAACCTAGAATATTTTTCTTCTATATATAGATTTTTCATGTGATACATACTATTTTTATACAATACTGAGATGTTTAGTGATTTATTATATACAAACAAATCTAATAATGTAAAAAATATTTTGGATAATGATATAGTAATTTTTAGTGACACCTTACAGTCGCCATTCGAGTGCTAAGGGTTAATCTTAAAAGTTGTTTGTATTATTCATATTATATTTTCTATTGTGTACATAATGTAGATAAATGAAATAAAAATGAGACAAATATCTATTTTTTTCAATAAACAACACAGAGTGAACAATAAAGAATTATGTATTTACATAACCTATTTTTACGTTAGGATTCCTATCTTACCGGAGGAATTGAGGGGAATACAATACAAACTTTCCGTGTCATTAACAGACTAGTCACGTGACATTGTGACACATGCACGATAGAGACGAAACGCGTCAAGTGACTGGGCCGTGGCGGAAACGTGGAAGTGCTCGCTGTGGTGGGGATAGTTCTGTCTTGGCACAAAATCAAAATTTTTGTTTAAATCATTTTTATCTAAAATTCTTTGTTCCTGAGATAATCGATCGTTCCAGGACTTTTTAGGGAAGCCTGCAATTTTTAAACTATGAGACACTGCAAACAAAATCACGATGAAACTGTACTAGAAATTCGTTCACCAGAAAAAGTTAAAGCAAAATAAAGTGAATTCTGGACATATGTCTAACCACAGGTCTTGCCAGCGACATATATTGTCCAGGAAACAAACCCCGAGCCTTGTTATGGTCACACTTCTCAGTGACCGACGCCTCTCGAGTTTCGCGGCCCCTCACGAGGTATACCACACGCTAGTGGGAATGATTGAGCGACGTTTATCATGCCTGCCTTGGCGACATACATAGAGAAATTACTGTATTTGGCGTACCCAAGATGCCCCAGTGAGGGCTCTTAGTACGGGTCACAAGTGACTCGGTGCTAAGTTCTTGAAACGCAGCTGGATATTCGGACATTCCAGAGTTAATGGATTAGAGTCCCGCATTAATTAATGTAATATGCTTGATTCAGATGCGTGCCTTAGCGCCGGGCCTCTAATCAGGACTAATTGTAAGTGTGACGGCCGGGACACGTAACAGTGGCAGAAAGAACGGTGGTCTTAGCACGAACAAGATGGCGAGCCGTTTCAGGGAGTTACATTCCGTCCAAGATTTTAAAATTACCGGATTATCTCGATGGAAAGTAGCTGGCGTAGCAACCATCCAGGGCGCTTAACGTCGGCTTGCGGCGAGCGGTTCGCGCGGTTTTAAGCTCGATTATGTCGACGCCTCTGACGCTTCCATTCTTTGTTCTCGTCCTCCTTTTCTTTCATTTTTCCGGAGGAGAAGAAGAATTATGCTCGTGGCTCGTCGGATGACTGAAATTCCCTCGCCCAATAGACTGCATTCCTCGCGACATTTTATCCCCGACGAGAATGATCCCGAGTCATGCACAGTATTCAAAGAAGAAATTCTTAGTAACTACACGTTGGATTATTCGAAAAATCATTTCGCTTATCACCATAACACAATTTTTTCTATATAATCATGTAATATCTATGCAGTAACTTTATTAAGTAGCAAGCAATGAAACCGTATTTTTAAAATCGTCTGAAGTTTTTACTGTCTTGCGTTTCACCTGCTCATCATATTTTGAATATATTATATTTTCATATGTAGTAAACTAATTATTCTAACTTCTAAAAACAATCCAAGTCGTCGAATATCACTGTGAGTGACTGTACGCGCAGACTATACAATTTTTACTCGATATATGTCACAAATATATAGCCGATTAAAAAGTCCCATAACTATCCCCACTGCCACGGGGTACGAAGCTTGAGAAGCCTCGGACGCCGAGCTTCTTGGGCCCTCACGGGGTATATTCAGCGGTACTGGGGACAATTCCGCGACATTTATCATCCAGGTCTGGGCGATATATATAGAGAAATCACTGTATGTTGAAGCAGGCAGAAACGTGAAATCTCCTATCTTTTCGTCACCGGCTCACAGTGGTCCTAATCGATGAATTAGGAGGAAAAAAGTTCAAAATTAACGGTAACGAAAAACGCGTATCAGTGACCTTTTTATGTACTAAACGTCCCACAGAAACGCGAAGTGACCTCTGGTATTAGTTTCATTACATGTCGCTTGTCCCGAAATATGGAAATTTGTGTTCTGATTACCTAGCATTATAAACACTTTTGTATTCATAATAACACGAATCCCACAGTAAAAGGTAAATATAAAACTACTAATTTATTTCAATTTACTGATTCATATTATTATTTATACATCGGGACATCTTGATATACATGATATTTATTCGTTTTGTAAGCTACACCTTGCCCGCGGGCATCGGCGGGCGTTGTTGCCGTAGCTGAGCCTACGATGCCCAAAATAATTTATGAGTATTAGTGGTACCCATAAGTAATCAATTATTTGCAAAGAATTTCTTTTGCCTTTAATTCTGTACCTATCGTTGACGAGGAAACACGAATTCGTTTACAGTTTTCGGTAAAGCAGCCTGTGTTCAAAATGTTCTAAAATATATAATTTTTTTTACAATGTAATAAAATGGAGGCGTCCGTACCTTCCGAGGATCATATTCGTCATTGAATACATTTTCATTTTCATGCGGAATTTAATGCAACGGTAACAACAAAGAAAACTTGCATTATTTAAGGAGATGTATTGGAGGTCAACAAATGTCATCGTTAGTTCAGATGGTTTGCTGCTAGTGATTATAATCTATCTGACAGGCCTCGAAGTGGACGACCAGTTGATCTGGTCGACCAGTTGAAGCTGATCCAAAATTAAGTATACAAGAATTATCGAGAAGCCCTTAGTCCGCATGGTCAACTATACAAAGCCACCTACACGAAATGGGAAAGACATATAGGCAAGGAATATGAGTACCGCATCAATTATCTGAGACCAACAAGAATATGACTCAATATAAATCGATCAATATACACTTCATTGCTATCCGGATTTCATAGAGACCCATTTCATCCCGAAGATGAAAAATGAATTCTTTATGATAACATAAAGCGTTCCAGGCAATGGCATTCTGCAAATCAAAACGCAATATCAACCCCTAAACCTAGCTTATCACTTAGAAAGGTGTTACTGTGCATTTGATGGCACTGTCGTGAAATAATTCACTTTGAGTTGTTGAAACCTGGAGAAATAGTTACTGCTGAGTTGTATTGTCATCAGTTACAACAGCTGTATTCAGAACTATTGAAAAAGAGGGCATTTTTAGTCCACAGAAAAGGTGTAATACTACAAATTGACAATATTCGGCCCCATACAGCGAAACTCACTCAGGAAAAAATCAAAGAATTGCAATGGGAAGTTTTACCGCACCCCTCGTACTCACCGGATATTGCTCCCTCTGACTAGCATCTTTCCGGATCTCTGGAGCATTATTTAAGAAATAAAACATTCACTTCTGTAGAAGATGTAAGGAAGCACTTTGAATCCTGTTTTGCTTCACGAATTCTGGATTTCTATGAGAGGGGAATTGAATTGTCCTTGATAATGATGGAGATTACATAATAAATTAAGAAATAAAAACTTTAATTCACTGCAAAGTTTGTTTTAGATTTCAAAATAATTGATTACTTATGGGTCCCCCTAATATATGACGATTCTTAGTCATAGTTGACTGCATAAGACCTAATTCTCTTGCTTAAAAATAGTTTCCATTAGTAACATTTTGTAACTTGATTTCTGCACTCCACAGAACGTGGAATAGCTCATAAGAGAAACGAAAACCATGTATATCAAGATGTCCCGAAGTAGAAATAATAATATGAGTCACTAAATTAAATTTTTAGTTTTATATTTACCTTCAACTGTGGGATTCATATTATTATAAATATAAAAGTATTTGTAATGCTAGGTAATTAGAGCACACGTTTTCATATACACTATTTCGCGACAGCGATCGAGTAACTTAAAACAATTATGCGTTGCTACGCGATTTGTCATTTGTTTCATTGTTAACGAAACTAATAGCAGAGGTCACTTTGCGTCTCGGTGGGATGCATAGTACATAAAAAATTCATTGATGCGTGTTTTTCGTTAGCATTAATTTTGAACTTTTTTCCTCCTAATTCGTCGATTGGGACCACTGTGCAGCTATAGGATTACGAAGTCGGTGTAACCGCTTGGTTACTTATGTAATTCGCATCGATCCGGCAACCGTTTCGGCAACAAAAAAACCAACAAAGAATGGTCATTCGCGTAACAATCGACCGGCCGAAACGTCGGCGCAAGAACTCTTGTGTCAATCCGTCGATTGTAAGAAGCAGGAACGCTTTCACGCCTGGCGTTATGTCACCCGATTGTGTTGTGTCGGTTGATCTCGCTGCGGCAAGACGCCACGGCATCGTGGAAAGCGTGAAATCGCTCATGCGGTACGCGTCCCGCGTCCCGCGGACACAATTCATCCGATTTAGCGGCCGTTCCTTGTTTCCTCCACGCGACAACCGTCGAATCCATTGACACTCAGGCTTGGCAACTCTTTTCATCGGAGGAACGGAAACCTACGTCGAGCGGCGCCCGTAGAAAACAATTTCGTCGCGATAGAATGTTTCGGCGTTGATACGTGATCAGTACAGACTTACAGACGAATCTGGCAGTTACAGGTTTTTTGCCCGATAAACTTTGTAGATTTAATCGTCACATAACATAAAAATATTGTATATTAAAATTATTGTAAAAAAGGATTGTAAAAATATTGTTGACCCTTCGAAGGCCGGGATCTGGGTCTATTTTGACCCAACATATAAACGTATCAGGATTTTGCACAGATATTTATGGGAACTTGAAAGAGAAGCTATTTTATTTCAGTAAAAATAATCATAATTACATGAGTTATATATTATTTTATATGGTATGTTTTGAAAAACATGTGTAGACTGTTGCCATGATTCCGGCCCTTCTGCTCATCCAAAAAAATTAGGAAGCATATTAATCAGTATGAGTGTGGCTATGGTTTGAACCAAAATAGATTAAAAATTTTAATTAATTACAAAATGGTGGCATTTTAAACTCAATTTTATTGAGTTGCTAATTGTGGAAAATAGTTTTTCGCATTTAGCATCTTCAAAAAATAAGAAAAGTTTTAGTTCTTACAATAACAGGATATATGCAGAAGATCCTCTCAAAATTGCATGTTATACCATATTGGATGATTGCAAAAGTTCTTTGGACAAAACCGACGCAGTTTTTACGAAAAAGTAATTCGCCAGTTTGTAAAATATTGAGAGACAATTGTAGAAAATGGTGATAATCACTATAATTGATTAATAAAACTGTTTCTTAATTTTTTTAACACAAACTTTTGCAATCATCTAATATATATTATTAGGGGACAATCTGCCATGGGTCCTAAGTCGGGAACTGATGAAGATTGGTGGAAACAAATATTATTAATTATGTAAAGAGGTTACAATAAAAAATGTTCGTAATCAGTGAAGTACGGTGTCAATTAAACTTGGAATTAATTAAAGTTCAAACTTTAATGATTGAAACGTTTCATTCGTTTTAGATAAAATGAAACCGTTGATGCGTCCTGGGAAAGTCTTCATTCTATTAAAAGTGTAATACAGTAGTTTGACGTAACACGATTCATATAACACAAAAAGCAGTAAGTAATTACGTGAAAACCGTTCATACTATTTCCCTTCCGAAATTTAACTTCAATATTATTCTACGCATTGTACTCGTGCTCGCACGATTCATGCCGGAAATTGTACCGCGCCGTAACATTCCAGTTCATTGGGTCAAAACACGTAATTAATTCGACTCTTTCAAATTAATTTAATACATTCACCAGATTCGCATCCGTACCTGCGTTCTCCACTTTCTACATTTCGATACTGATCGTATAATTCGCAAAAGTCTTAGGCCATTTATATTACACAATTATATTCTAAATATATAATATATTTTTTTACATTAACATCATTAAATAATGTGCAGTTAAAAATTATACAGTGTTCTAATACTGTATAATTTTATGGGAAAAATTTAATATTCTATACTTTAATATTAAAATATAGTTAAATACAATTAAATAAATAAATATTATATTAATATATATTATAAATATTAAAATATAATATTAAAATTATATATTCATATAATATTCTATAATTTAATATTCGATCGGAATTTTTTGCATTTTACACTTGAATTTCTTTTTCGTGTTCTATCCAAAAAATCCCAAACATGTTTAACCATTAGTGCATTAGTTGCATAGTTGCATTGTTCCTTTTCTTACTAATTGTTCTAAGCCACGGACAATATAATCGTATTTTTTTTAATTGTCTGATAATTTCACTGATTTTTATTGCATCTACTAATTTTTGTTATAAATGCATAAAATAGTAATACTTAATATAAAACTGTGTGCTGGCTAGGTCTTATCTCCTTCCCTAAATTTTACCTTAAATACAGGAAAATATGTGTTTTTTTTCTAGACCAAGTATGGCAGAATAAAGTATTAGCATATATGGTGATAAATACGCATCATTGACAAAGACATTCAAGTATAATACAAAGTTTACATGGTAGCCTTTGGCGCAGTACTGTACATGAAACTGTTCCCGCGATATTGAAACTTTTTAGAAAACAGAACAAAATGTAAACAATCAATTTATCTTAATCCCGTGTAAACATTCGGTGGCGCAACTTTCGTCGACGGACGTCTGGTCGAACGATGTATCGAACGATTAAGTATTCTAAACAAACCGGCACTAACCGAGTTTGTCAGCAAACGCGAAACTTCAACCGGCCACGAAACTTCCGACCGATCCTCTCGCCGCAAACAAATTCCGGCTAGTTTTTCGACTGTCCTAATTTCGACAACAACAACGTTGCAAAGAAGCAAGTTGCAGTCCGTTCGGGAACTCAGTGGCAGAAGTCGTTGCGAAATTTCTTGTTTCTCCGGCATCTGCCTCGTCATCCCTTCTGCTCGGAAGAAAATTCGCGGCAGAGCCGAGTGGGAGGCGACGGATAAAGCAGCCTCTGAGAAGTTAGCCAACAAACAATCGAGGTCGATATCAGTGAACCAGGATCATCGACAATATGTGGCGCGGTCTGATCGTGCTGGCCCTTTTCGTTCATTGCGGCTCGGCTTTCTCTGCGAGCCGCGAACAACGGTCACCTTTCAGCGATAACGAAAGCGTTGTCTCGCGACACCGAGTTGTTCGCGAATCGGCGTCTTCGGCCATCGCTACCGAAGTCGAGGACCTCCTTGGCGAAGGAAACGCTCCGAAACAAAGACAGAAAAACGCGTCTGGTATGTCAAACATTTTCACTTTCCAACAATAATAAAACTTCATTTTTTCAACCCGCTGCAGTCATCGGTTAAACGAGTTTTCAAAACCGCCTTGTCCACTTCCAATTAGGCTCCTCGTGTAACTTCAGTGAAAACAAAAGATTTTTAAGAATTTTTTTCAGAATAACAAATAATAAAAATAAGAATAAAAAATATAATAATTAATAATAGCTAAAAAATAATAATTAATAACAAATGAAATAATAATAATTAATAATAGATAAAAATAATAATTAATAACAAATGAAATAGTAATAATTAATAATAAATAAAATACAATAATAATTGAATAAGAAATAATAATTAATTGTATATTAATTATATTTATAATAGACAGTCTCGATGTATGTACAAGAGTTTTCTTTTCATTTCAATTCTTTTGATTATTTATTGCATAATGTACAAGACTTCTTAACAGCTTCGCCAGTGTAAGCATCGTTGCAATATAGTGTTCACAACAGTGATAAAAATAACGAAAAGTGAGAAATTTAATTAAGGTTACTTTATTCATTACCATTTTGTAATAAAAATATGAAAAATTGGAAGAGTTCGAGGGATTGGAATTGTTAAAAAAAGTATTGTAAATGAAAAATCAAATATAAATTTTAGGTCTAATCCCTAAATAAATAAGGTAAGGGACTCTGCTACCGTGGGCGTACCAATTACTGTACCTATATTTATTATACTTATTTTTAAAGCATAATGAATATTTTAAAAAAGATGTATAACATATATATTAACTGATTTTGACACTAAACATACCACGGTATTCTGTTTCACAATGATTGAAATTTAAAAACGTTTTCATAAGAAATCACTGAATCGAATTCATTTAAGCACATATTATAATGAAAATTGTTCAAAGTTTAAATAAATTCAATCTTCTCCCTTCTATTAGACGTTTCACTTTTATATGTTTTGTGCTTGGTATATTTAGTGTTAATGAAAAAAATTTAATATATCTTTTTCAATATTCATTATATTTTAAAGATAACTATAATTAATATAGGCACAGTAATTGGTACCTCCACAGTACATTTGTACGGGTTATCGTACAAGTAGTGTAAGAAAGTTTATACAAAAATGAACAGTAATCATCCGTAAAAATAGGAATTAGGTGGAGATTAATTTCATCTGTGAAACAGTTTGTCGATTTAGCACATATATGTATCGCTCACAATCAGTGATTCATGAAATTATAAACATTCAATATAAGCATTATTTTATTTATGAAAACATTAAATATTAATCTTCATTCTGTGTATTGATGAGTATCAAAAGTATAAACTGCATTGCGGGATTTGCAATTAAAATTCACTAACAATTTGGAACATTCAGAGGTTATTAACGGTTCTGTTTCTATAATTAATGAGTTCCCATTAATTGATTGGCACAGCAGCATGTATATTTTAGAAAAGAAGTGAATTAAAAATAGACAGAAACAACCATCAACTCTAAGAAATATTTGACAAAATATTTCCGGTTTTTCACGCTAAAAATCGACAAATTATATGACACATTTCGTATACCCCATTTTATGTTTAAACTTTCTTTAAATTGATCATTATAAAGCCGTAAAAAAAGATTGCTATAATTCTTTATAAGTTCCTTTATTTGCTAGTATCCTAAATGTCTCAAGTAAAAGAATACATTGTAAACAGTACGTTTGATTTATTCACGTTCATTTATAGTAAACACAGAAAATAATGTTTTCAAATTTACTATCTGACATCTGTGAGATCATTTTATGAGTAATACGAATTTCCGTCCACATTTTCAAAACTTGTAACACAGAGACATCACTTTACTTCTGGTTTTTTCATACTTTGCAATCTGTAAAATGGTATACAGAATTTTAATGACTGTGATTATATCTGTATTCACCCTATAAAAGTATAAAACCAAATTCGTGTTACTTAGAGTAATACATATAATATATAGGGTGTCCAAAAAATGTTCTTCTTTGAAAAGGGTGATTCCTAACGTCATTTCAAGTAACTTTTTCCTTTGCAAGAATTCTCTCCGCGGCTTCGTTAAGGAGTTATTAACGAAAAACAAGGACCAATAAGAGCGCGGCTACAGCAGACGGACTCCGCCTTAGGCAATGCCAACGCCAATGCTCAGCGGGACCTGCCACCGTGCCGGAATCCGTCTGCTGTAGGCACGCTCTGATTGGTCCTTGTTTTTCGTTGATAACTCCTCAACCAGGCCGCGGAGAACATTTTCGCAAAGAAAAAAGTTAGTTTAAATGACCTCAGGAATCACCCCTTTGAAGGAAGTACATTTTTGGGATACACTGTATAACTCATTCCGTACAAAAGCAAATGGCGGCGGATTTTCCAGTCGAAATGAAAGGAAATTTATACGTTATTCGTGTTTCTCGAAATTTCGTTAAAATTCTGTCCGAGGAAAGTCGAGAATACGGAAGAAAGTAGAACAATTCGCCGAAAGGAAATCTGCCACCACCCTGTGTCGAGATTGACGAACAATGACGAGGACGAGTAACACGGTGGTTTTAGGAAAATCGGACGAGGGAGGATACTACAAGACGTACGGCAGCGACGCCGAGGGCGAGAAGGGTTACATGGAGGAAACCTACAGCAAGGGCAATCACGGGTATAAGACTCTCGACACCTTCCACAAGCGGGACGGGGACAAGTACGCGTTCGAGAAGCACGTTGCCTTCGGCAAAGCGCGGGCTGACAAGAAAAGTAACCACCACGACGAGGATTCTGGCTCCGGTTCGCACAAAAGCAGTGATCACGAGGGTGCAGGTACAGTCTTACTCGCAGTTCCGTTGTTTCCATTTCCAACGCGATAATTAATTGTTTATAGTTCTCAAATGTAGCACATTTCTGCTTCTGTACGCTTAGTTCTCGCTAATTGCTAGCTCGATCTACAGTGCACAGTGTCGCGAATGGCCATTTCAGATGGAAAAAAATCATGTCAGAAAATAGATGTAACATTCACATATTCTTCTTTCGGAATGTTTACTGAGCCTAATTATATCCATAATAATTCATTTAATAGCGATATAGGTATCGAAATCAATACGTGAAAACTCCGAACAGTAATACGGCGAAATCGTACGTTTATATTTGTTCTAAAAAAAATTATGTCAGAACAATAGATATGAATCTTTTAACTTCTCTGCACGATATTCTATATTAACATAAGTAAATATTAACATTAAATATTAAATATTTACATTAATGTTCACAAAGTTCGTTACGAAAGTGCTTTACAATAATTTTTAGACATTTTTGAAGTGCCAGTTTTCTATGCCCGTTAGTTGACTTTAATAGAGTAGAACTAGAAAGTCTCAAAATATCCCATCTTGACATTTTTATTGCAATAAGTTCAAACTATGTAGAAGGGATTTTGACAAAAATCGGCTGCAAATATCTGCTAACTTGCTTGTCATAATTTTTTAAAATCTCTATAACACCGTACGGTGGACCGAATGAACATTTTAGAAAAATAGGAGGAAGTGGTTCCACAAATGATGGTAACATGTCTAGACGTTTCTTCAAAAACTTTACAAAACCTTCGAAAATAACAGGCATTAATAAGGACCTTTTTAAACGATTTTTTTATATCTTATCTGGTCTTTCTTCAGGTCACAACATTAATTTTCTAAATTTCGAGTAATTTGTTCGTGAAACAAAAGATTTATATTGTATCCTTGGTTTTATATGTCCGTTACAGTGCATAAATTATTATTTCATAGTGTAGAAATAAGTAAATCATGCCTGTTGCCAATTGGCATGATGTCTGAAGAGGCTCAAGAAGCTCGCAACAAAGACTTAAGAAGGTTTAGGATTGGCCACACAAGGAAGAATTTGCATGTATCTACAACCTACGACTTAATAGCAATAATGTTAATTACTTCTGATCCCATCATAAATTATTATAGGGTAATACCGCAAAAAATACAAATTCGCTACCGAAAGCTGTGTTAGATCTACTTTTAACAAGAACTTCCGTCTAATTCTACACGTTACTTAATTGACAGCGACAGCGATACTAGTAAAGAATTATTTGTGTATTGTTATATTTAGATATTATTGTTATACCAATTTAATATTATATTTTTGATTTATTTCTATATTTGTTCCCATAATTTATGCAATATTTTTCAATATAAATATTATTTTTGAAGGTTCTACATATGTTGAATCTCATTTCATGACCTAACAGAAAATTTCAATCGGTTTGAAGATACACGAAACAATCTATGATTTTTTTCCACCTAGAATGACTATTCGCGACACTGTGCAGTGGGGGAAAAATAAAAAAAGAAAGAACATATTTAAATAATAATGTATGCGATACCTACCGCAATTTTTATAAACCGATATTTTATTCTAAAGCAGCAATGCATTTTTTTTATAAATATTTACACCATATAAAATAATGGAAGCGAGAAAACTACAAAAGTTGATACAAAAATGATAGTTTATTTAAAACAATTAAACCGGGTGGACAAAAGTAAGTTTAATTCTACAATTTCTTTTATATCAATTTGCATCGATAAATGTTTGTTATATAGTTGTTAATATTATTAAAATGAAAAAGATTTGAAAGTTGGCTGAACGTGTCGCACAAAATGAATTCCTAATGCTATAAGAATATATGGTGTTGCAGAATACCTGGTCTTGAAATATAAGGTCGAGGAAAATTCTGCAACCATTTTTTTACCGATATTTCGAAGATGTAGACTACCTCTATAGTAGCTAATTGCAAGGCCGAACATTTCTTTACATCCCGTAGAATGTACAATGCGTAACAGTAGAAGTAGGGTAGAACAGCGAGATGAAGCCGGGAAGCGGTGCTGCTTGCTAATTTACGAACCCAAGAACATGAATTTCTAATTGACCATCCTTAATGATGCTGGTGAAGTAGGATCAATTTAAACCGAGGCCCTACGCTTGCTGCCCACTTGAATTCTCGTGTATAAAACACACATATACACATGCTATGCTACACGTTTCATGAAGTCATTTTACAAAACTTAATTATTGTTTCACCTTGTCAAAGGAAAAAACCAACTTAAAAATGAGTCCACGAAAATTAACCAGTAAAGCGTGGAATTTAATTTTAAAAACCCCCCACAGTGTGCGGAATTAAAATCAAGCAATGACGTGCATACGCGTTGAACGCAAGACAAAATGGTCCTATTATAAATTTTATGAAAAACGAGGATGAAATACATTTTTATTTGATAAAAACTTAACAATTTATTTCTGAAAAGGTTATTGTTATTATAAACTTAAAAATTCTCAAATAATAATAAAATACATAAGCAAGAAAAACACACGTAGAAAGAAAATAATATTAAGAATTTCAATTGAGTTCGGTGTGATATTTTTTTTGCTAAATGTTTAGGCAATTTCTTCGCAAATCGACACTAGTCGTTGAAGTCGCGGCTTACGTGTGGAATTGGTTTCGGGGGTAACGAGCCAACCACTTCCACCACCCTCCTTCGTATAAAATACTTAGCAGTTCTATTGGTAATATAAAGAAAACATCCCACCAAATAATATTCTTATTATATTTTATTAAAATTTCAAGTTTCTATCTCCATCTTATTTTCGTTTAATTTTATTTTTCAACGCACCGTAATAGGGATGTGGTGAAGATAGAAAGATACGATAATAAATTCAACGAGTTCAAGCAGTTTAATGTTACAACATTATTAAAATATTGGAACGTGTTATTCACCGGGTATTTTCATTTTTGTGTTTAATATTTCATAATTTTCGTGCCGGTCTTCATTGTTAAATTGCAAACATTTAGACACATTTATATTTACGTACACTCTCGTCGTTACTTGAGTTTACGTTTACACTTTTAATAAATTCATGACTAAAAGTAAATACAGTGCGATGTCATAACAAAAGTATGTACATTTATTATGCCCTCACAGTACTGATACTGTAAATGATATTGTGTTGCAACGAAACAGTAATGAAATAAATAAGAATTTGCAGATTTACTGGTTTTGGGAATTATGTTGGCAAGCTGTACTAGTATAATTCTCCTTTAACAACTCTGTATACTTCATTGCAGACAATTTTTCTTTAATAACTGATAAAAATTCCACACGAATGTTATTAAAACAATTTTATACTATAATGGAACCATCATTGTGTTTGAAAATGGATCATGCTAATTTTTGCTAAAATGTTCCATTTTCGTTTCTCCAAACATATTTTCTTTTTCTGTTGAATCTTAATTTAAATTTTGACTCATTGCATGAATGTTATTAAAATAATAATACAACCATCATCGTGCTTCACAATAGGCCTTACTAATTTTTGCTAAAATGTTCCATTTTCCATTGTCCAAACATATTTTCTTTCTCTGTTGAATCTTAATTTCAATTTTGATTAATCACCCCGAACGTTGATTTTATTATGGATACAAATATTAAATATATTTAAATATAAAATAAATATAAAATATATTTAAAAATATTGTTATATTATTTTCAACTTACTAAATATATTAAGGGCGAAAATAAATTTTTATTTCACTTTCAGTTTGTTGCCATTCAGGTAGAAAATTTGTGTTTTGCATAAAGATCCGCTGTCCAATTATGGGTCAATATAATGCTTTTTAGCAACTTCCAAACGCTTTCGTGCGATCACTTTTGAAATGCATGATTTCTTCCGCGGTATGCGGCCACGAAAGCACTTTCATTTATTTGTGATCTAATCTGTCTCGTAGACATTGGTAAAGAAAGTTATTTTTTAATTTCTTTCGCACTGAGACATGGGTCGGCTGTAACTAATTTTATAATTTTACGGTCTCGACGAGGAACTGTCTTCCACTTCCTACCCGTTCTTACTTCATTTTCTGGTTGACCAGAGTCCTTTATTTTCGCACGCATTTTTCTTAAACCTTCTTTAGGTATTAAAAATTTTTATGCAATTTGTTGCTAAAATTCCCCTTCCAACCTCTCTTGTATACTCGCTTTGTTGCGTAATTCTCTTGTGTTAGGCATACTGTAAGCATCTTATAAATATATTACAGACGGAGGCATACTATAAAATAAGGGATATTAAAATTTTTGGATTCCACTATTAATTGTCTTCACGCAATGCTTTTATCTCGAAACTTCATAGGACATTGAAGAAATACTCACAAACAATATAAACAATATTAAATAATTCATAAAATCTCCATGTTCAGATGTTGTCTTCACCCCATTTCGAGAAAACACTGATGCGGGTTCTGAAAGGGTTACACACCTTTGAACAGTTGAAAAATAAAAGAAATTTGAAGAAGAAAGGAAAAGGCGGCCGAAGAATTATAAATAAAAACAATTTAAATGTTAAACTTACGGTGAAATGACTTGAGTTAGTTTGGGTGAATTGGGTAGGCCCCGAAACGGTGTTATCTCAGGGCCCGAAAAATTGACGGTCCGCCACTGGATCCTGGAGCATAGTAATCATTTGTTTCACCTCTCAATGAAAGCTACAAGTCCTGGGACTCTTATATCTTTCTTTCGACGCCTGCCGTAGTTTTAATTATTCCGTCCGCAGCAGAAGTTTCTCCAACGCTTACGCAAAAACGAACAACTCTGTTCAGACTCTGCACAGCTTCCGGCTGCACATACTATACTTCGCGAAACGCCAATCACAGTATTTCTTCATGAACTTACGTCTATCGATTGCCAATATAATTGTACCCGTTGGGTAACAGTATTAACTGGCCGTGCAGGCGCGTTCGTTTCGTATTAATTTCGCACAACGACCCGTTAATTATTTCCTGGTCGAGTATCATTCGATAGCTCGTCGGCGTACCGGCAGGATCATACATACATAGATCCCTTTGACTGTTTTACGGCCATCTAAATTTCATCGGTGTTTAAAAGACCGGTCCCGTGAAATTAACACGATTATCGTGGAAAATTGTTTCCAGTCTGTTCGCCAACCACGTTCTGAACTTGTCCAGGTACCATCGTCGATAGCCATTATACTGCCGACGAGGGAGGCCATCTAGGTGAACACGACGGGGATGGCGATCACGAAAGTTATAGCGAAGGCGACAGTGCACACTATACGGATCATGGACCAGAATATTCGAGTTACGATCATGGCGGAAGCCACAGCACTGGAGGAGGAGGCGACGGATCTTACGAAACCCACAGCTCCTACACGAGAAGCTACGGCGACGGACATGAGGGCAGCCATCACTATTAGTATGCTTGTTGCCGTGATTTGTTTCGGTAACAGTCATCCTAGTTCCAGTACTTAATTGAAAGTTGTAGGATTTTTTAACACTAGTTGTTTATCAAAGGAATCGAAAAAGTTATGCAACTCTTTAGTAGGTTCTACTGAACCTCTTCAGGGATACTGACATACACAGTCGGGGACTGTTAGAAGGATTATTTTACTAGTTAATCAGTAAAAAAAAATTAAAACATTTTTTGAAATTGATCGAAATTTTGAAGACAAAAGTGAATTTTATCTATATTTTAAATATGGCTAGTTAAAGCTTTAATTTTCGAAGATCAAGGTCATTTCAAGGTCGTGTTATTATACATATCTGAATGTATTTTTCGATCGGTTACACGTTGCAATAAAAAAAAATGTAGTTATAGATCAAAAAACACCGATGACCTTGATAACTCCGAAAAAATGACATTCGGAAAAAATACTCTTGCCAGATATTTGATCCATTAACACCATGCACATTACATAAGAAATATCTGTTGCATCACAATAACCTGAACAGATATTTAGGTGCCCTTACTTAAAACCATAACCTTACGACCACCCTATGTATACATGTATACATGCACGATTCCTGCTTTTAATCAAGTATTATATTTCTATTAGTGATGTCGAGTTGATGGGCGTATTTAATGCAAACTGTGGATTTTAAACAATTGACAATTATGTGCACTATAATATTCAGTGCCATTTTAGGCTCATTTTGAGGATATTGTTATTAGACTGCGGACTTAATGCAAAATAAAAATATTCTGCATTAATTATAGGGCACTTGAGGCAAATATACATTTCTTTGTTTAATGATATTAATAAGTTGGAAGTAATAAATCGATATTTTTAATTTCTTTTGATTTTTCTACTGTTTTATGTTTCATGTAATCATTTTTGTCGTAAATTCATAAAGTCCACAGTCTAATAATTCTTGCGTGCAATTCTATGTGTACCCTAGATCAGTTAATAATATAATATTTGTTAGAATATAGCTACGAGAATTTGTAAATAAATGTTACATACTTGTGTTATATTTAGAATCAATAAGGAAATATTTATTAAAAAATAAACACTAAAAGTACCAGCAACAAAAGAGTTGGCATATCGCACCTTCCATCCATAAACATGGTATTTATACATTGATATATGTTTACTATAAGTACCATTACAAATATGTAAATTGCAGAAACTCAATGTCATTTTAAAAAATTATAAAATATGAAGCTCTTATTGGCAATTTAGCATTTACTCAATCAAATTTTCCTATTCTGTCAATTACTATGACGAAATTAAAAAAATAATAAGTTATCGTGAAAGAATTCAATTAAATTAGAAGAAGTAGGGAAAGAAGATGTATAAATTCTATACTCCCATCGGAGCTTGTGATGCTGAGAGGACATTTTCAGCATATAAATTAATTGATAAAAGACACCAAGTGATAGTTGAAAACAGAAAATATTACTGCTACATCCACCAATTTTAATAAATTTTATTTATTCTTTACATATATTTTGCATATATTTTGCATGAATTTTGAATGTACTTTGCATATATTTTGTATATGTTACATATAGAATTTGCATAAATATCCGCAGTCTATCGTAATAATGTAAAAATACTAACACAAATAGTCCGATCGGTTAAAAAAGCGTAGCAAGTGCACGCGTACGCGAGAAATTTTCAAACATAATTTTGTCGGAAACAGAGTGGCAAACAAAAAATTGTTATTCCATAATATCAATTTATTTTTTGTAAGAAATCGACGCATACTAATAGCTGTACCGAGAACGATCAATCTCGTAGACCATAGTCGGGGAACTTCTTCCCCGCCGTCGCTGTGCGACTCCCACCATTAATTTTTCGGTTTTCCCACTCTTCAGCACCACATATGACTTTGTATCCAGAGTAGACACTGAGAACAGGGGCAGAGTTGCCAGATCAAGACTTGTTCCCCCCACTCTACCTTCCTCTTTTACTGCGCTATTCCCCCACTCTTCCATCACGGCCCGGCCACATGACCGATACTGGCGGAGAGGGGGTAACTTTTTCCTCTCAATTGAAGTCAATTCCCCTGATCTGGCGACTCTGGTGCGGCCCATGTGGCGCCAATTCCCCGGCTCTGTTGCAGACATTCGTTCTCAATTGAAGACGAATCCATATCGAACGTTTTGTCTTGCGACGCGTTTGCGATTGAACTGCTCTTTATGAAATGTAGTCCCGTTTGCAAATTCACATGTAAACAGGGCTGTTTATAATGTGACCAAAAACCGCCTGGTACATTTTAATGAGGTCACATTTCGGCATAATGCCATTTGAATAGACCTGACAATTCCACGATGGCGTGTTTCGTTCGTGTTACCAGCATGTCGATTGTCGTTTTGTAATAACACGCGCGCGCCAATCATTTCAGAAATGCATTCCATTTGTTCCGTAACGAATGCCGAGCGTAATTTTGATGCCATTTAAAGGCGGCGCGTCGTTATTACAGAATTTAATACTATTACGTTTGTATCATATTGATGAATCGATCTAAATTGCAATTAGTCACTCGAACATACCGCCCATCGAGGCTTGTTAACAATATTTGCTGGAAGTCAATTATTAGTAATCAATTTATATCGAACAATTATTAAGCGATAGCTCTGCTCGAATTTCTCAAATGTTACAATCGTTTCATACAACTGAGAGGAAATACTCGGATCTTCTCCAATTAAATTATGGTGACTAAATTTAGCTACAGAAACTGTTTTCGCTGTATCGGTAGTTTGGAAAAACAGAAAATGTTCGTTCGATTCCTTCCAAAATTCCTAGTTCTTCAATCTTACTGCGTTAACAAATCAATAGATTTTGACTACTATTTACTCAGAATTAAATGTACATTTTAGTATAAGATGCAACAAACTTATTTTATAGCTTTAATGTAATACTACATTCTACAACATTAACGAATCCAGTGGTCGTAAAGATGACATAAACATGGGACACCCAGTATAGTCCTCACGAATATAGGTTAGTCATTGCATGTGCAATACGAAGCTACCCTCTAATTTCCCCTTCTACCGCGGTATTCCCCCACGCTTCCACCGTGGCTCGGTCACGTGCCGAGTTCCGTCTCTGTCGTGCATACTCCGGCACTGGCAGAAAGAGGGTAACTTTTTCCCCTCAATTCGTGCTTCCTCTCCTCATCTGGCGAAACTGACTCTGCGTCTTGCAGTCGAAACCGTCCGGCTGTCTGGGCCTTTAGAAACATATGAATAAGCATAGTCATAGCATAGATAGGGCCCGTACAACTGGTGACTCGCGAGAGTCATGCGAGTCCTCTTCCCACTCCTGAGACCCCCATCAAGCTACTATGGAGTGTGGGAAAAAGGGGTGGGTGCTAGGAACTTATGTAGGAGGTTGTATCCAGGATATATGAAAGCACGGTAGGGTGATATGAAGTGGCTAGTGGTGGAAGAACTTGCCCACTAGTAGTGGGGGTCGTGAAGCGACGGCAGAAGCTACTCAGGCCTGGGATAGGTACAAGATATGCATAAAATGCCAAATGACGAAGAAAAAGTGCCCACAACTGTCGTCACAGAACATTGAAAATGGTGGTTACCATTACCTAAAATAATAAGAATAAAGTAAAAATGTACATTTAATAAAATGATATATATTTTCAAATGGATGGTACAAAGCAGGTAGAGGGGGTACAGACTGGATTAGGAGGGCATTGAACGCGTTAAGCCATTTCATTTCAATTCAACTGTACCATTTTCTGACTTTGCTGGTTTTTAATTAACACATCTCCAAAAATATTAAAAGTGTGGTCAGTTTTGTTCATCACCGTGAGTAGAGATTTGTACGAACAGATTTTGATGGCAAAGTTTGAGAATTGGGCCAGTTCGAGGAAAGAGTCTCCGGGGAAAAGTTTTACATGGCAAGCGTGACGGCACCCGAGTGCTGTTCTCGAATCCGAGCAGCAGCGAATTAGTCAGGGCCCGCGATGACAGCGGAATCATCCTTTGTCACGCGCGGCGTTTAACAATAATTATCCCGTGCAATTAACGAACCAATTCCCGGCCCGGGGGCGTCATGGAAGTTTCCTCGTTATAAATAATTGCAAAATCTACTGGTACGAATTCCCGCGCCGATGCGTCAAGTGTAGCACGCCCACTGCAACCAGCTTGACGCGATGCTCGCGTGACCGAGCGTACTTTTTAACAAATGCCCGCGACTTTGGCTCGTACTAATCACGTCCTCCGGCCAGCCAGGGTCCTATGCGGTTGAAAACTGACACCGTTCCCACCCACGACCTACTCGACAGATACATGCAAAATCTTTTTTTTAAATGTCGGCTATCTCACGCAATCTGACCAAGCTACAACTTTCAACCCCTAAAGGACCGAAAGAAATTTCATAAGAGCTGAACACGAACGCAGCAAACACAGGTTGACAATATCTGGCTAAATAAATATTTCAAATACTAGATAATATATATCTAAATAAGAAAACATATATCTGGAAAAAATTATAAAAATATATCTAAATATATATTGATTCTAAATAAGATATATAATTTCAAAAATTAAATATTTCAAATACTATTTTACATTTTATTTGGCTCGAAAAAATAAATATTATTTTGAAATAGGATATATACAAGTTTCAAAACGAAAACGAATTTTTATTTTGACAATCTAAACCATAGAATAAAATCTATACCATTTCCTTTTTAACAACTTGAAGCATAATATAAAATATTTTATTTTAATAATTTGGAATGAAATAAAATATTTCAAGTCTTACTTCAAGCAGTTTTCCCAAGTGATTTTTTGATCTCAAATTTAAGTTTCTATTGTCCAGTTATTAAAAGAAAGAAACAAGCATTTTGAATGAGATGTGTACTATGAGATGTGTAACATGTTTAGATGAGATTGAGAACTTTACAACGATATAACTTGTTCCGCACTTTTGTTTCATAAAACTTCTAAAAAAGTCGTGTATCAATTTGTAGGCTATTATTGAAAATTCAAAATTAAATGATTAAAAGTTGAAATTTTCACATGTGTAAAGAATGAGTCACGACAAAATTTTTCAATGTATTAAACAACATTTCAATTTGTATTGTTTCATGCAATATTTTTACCTTTGGTTTATTTCAATCAGGTGATTGATAATTTAATTAAAAAATGTGTGGATTCAACGACAAATATAATCACCAACGCTGCGTACTGAACAAATAGTTTATATGTTTTTCACGTAGCGCTTGGAGCACAAGAACTGTTATTGATCATACTAACGCACTCTAAAGAAAATCTTATTGTTAGTAATAAACATTTCTATTTTTCGTAGCTTCTGCACTTTGAATGCATTATAATAATTAAAGCAAAAATTATTTTTTTGTGCGTGAAATATTTTGAAAATATGAACAAAATCAGCTTGATAATGAAAAAACTTTATCATAATTGTTTAAGAGAACGGTTGAGTTTTGACCAGTGGTTTTTTGCTGTTTTTATCCTCGCGATGAATAGAATACGATGCAATAAAAAAATTAATGACCTTTTGACCTTGAGATTCATGGTTAATTTTAGGGCCCATTTCTACCAAACCGAGGATGTAGTATCTCGCTATGGTAGTCGTGGCATTCTCTTATACCCTGCAGAGAGATCTACCAGAAGTGTATCTAATGTTACGAGCTAGGGCTGCGAGCAACGGGAGAGGCCGGCGAGGGGGTTATAACCCCAAGAATATGGTTTCAATTTGTTAGTTAGGTACGCAGACGTACCCAATGCGAGATCGAAGAGCCGCTAGGATAATAGACGTAGAGGACGCATCCGAAGCCAGGAAGCCTCTGGGAAGGTGGAATCAAGCGCAGATGCACCCGGTGCGAAACCGGGGAGCTGCTAGGAGACTGAAACTTCGTGAACGCACCTAATTCAAAATTGGAGACTCACTGGAAGAGACACGCAGAGGAACCCGGTGCGAAACCGGGGTGCTGCTAGGAACAGCGCGGATGAACCCAATGCAAAATCAGGGATCTGCTGAGAGTTGGATGACTCACAGACGCACCTGATGCGAAGTCAGGGAGCTGTAGGATGCAGAAAAACACAATACAAAATTGGGTGGCCGCTAGGATGGTATAGTTTTAAGTGGACGCACCCAATGCGAAACTCGGGAGAGCCACTAAGTTGGAGAAATCTTTGTTGCATTAACCAATCTAGTGCCAGCGGGCCGATCTATCGGCCCGCGGTCCTTATGCGAAAATTGCCACGGGCCGATGCATTGTGGCAGGCTTACGTGCTGAGGGACTTTTTCTCAGCCTCGGTTGAAGGGCGTCGCTTGTTATCAAATCGCCCCGTGGCATTCTTCGTATGTACTCCGTAAAATGTTTGACACTAAAAGGGTTAAGGTTTGTCGCGGACGATCCTGATGCGAAATCAGAGACCGGCCAGGATAGTTAGTTAGCCTCGTAACTTATATATAATTTAATTGATACAATTCGAGCAGTAAGATCGTATCGTCTGGGAACGTTCAATTACTAGATTAGGATATCGGGCAATAATTAAGGGTTTATAGATTACGCGAGTTAACAAACAAGACAAATATATTCTGAATTGAAATTGTGTTACAAGTGTTGGTGTCGCCAATGAATTTATAATAAGTATACAATTAAAGAATTTTTACCTATGTTGCACGATTTTGACGCACTGTCAATGCGGGGTCAGAGAGTAATTATGAAATGCCAAATAGAATCTATACCGAACTAACGGAATCTATAAGGTTATGATTTGATTCGAAAGGGACTTTAACCCGATTTCACTAGAATTGGCCTGATCTTACCATTTTTTATGCGTGTAACGCGACGTGACTGCACGATTACTAACGATCACTACTGACCGAAGAGGATCAAATTGAACGGGTTTATATACATTGAAAATGAAAGGGGTGCTCTGTTTAAGATTTAATGACACGTAGGGTCACGCTCACCTTTTTGGTGAGTGTAATAAAATTCGGTTTGTCTGGATATGTCACGATAAAAATGAATTTCTGAACCTAGTCAAAAATCACTGTCAGTCATATGTGACTTACATGGCAGTTAACGTGTTAACGGATGCCAGAAGGGAGTGTTCTAAAGATTTTCATATAAAGAAGACATTTGATATCTTCCATTAATAAAAGGGGGCATGTTGGGGCGCTTTTCGTTCTCAGGAAAGAGATTAGAAAATTCTAGCGTGGGAGAAAACTACTCCATACATAACACTAACGATAATTATTCGAACAGAATGCGCTCATTATATTGCATTGTTACGCTCTCGCGTCCGATTTCTCTGTTTCTTCAAAAAGAACGCCCCGAAATCGAAATTCGAACATACTCGGGGAATAAACAGTCCTCGAATTCGACGAAGTTACGAGCAAACTCGCAATCCCGGTTCGAGTGCACTTAATTGGAATCGGCTTGCACGCCTCTGAACATTCAACTTGAATTGTCGAATGTCAATGTTAGTTACCCTTCTTCCCTTTAGAACAGCTTGTGCCAGCACCGCCGCTTCAGACCGAGGAGTGGATTTAAATTAGGAAACAATTTCATTAGCAAAGGCAGAGCGAACCCCCATTGTTCATCGAGCCCCAGTCCAGCGATTTTATTCGCCGAATGAGCTCTCGGTAAGGGATGCTTGCAATGGAAAAAGAGACAGATGGGTTGAGAGGGTCCATCGGCTAGTCGACGAGGCGTTAGCCTCGAATGCGAAGCAGTTTCCGTCGGAAGCGAGGGCGAAAGAGGGCGGAACGTCGTTCACCCATCAAATTATTGCAAACCCCAGACTGTCGCGATAGGGTGGCCATTGCTTGATGTGGTCGGCGAACGACGCCAGGTTTAGTGGTAATTAAGCAAACGTTCGCGAGAGGTGTTCCAATAGATGTCGTGGTTATATGCACTGTACGCCTACACGCATCTAACAATTTCAGAGGCTACATTCTCGGTAAAATAAAAAGAATCGATTTTTCAAGAATGGTTGCTGGCACGATCCCTTCGGAATACTCTCCCAAAGTTTTATTTAAAAATTCGCGACGCTATTGGATTTATAGTGGTAACGGAGTATTAAGACTTTAAACGCTTCTCCCTCGAAATGAATTTTTCAAAATTAATATTAAAAATAAGCTTGAGATTGATTAATATTAGGAACGACCTCGGAAGACCACCATGTAAACAAAAGTACAAAAAGCAAAGGTCACCTTGAGGTCTATAAAACGCCTAGACAAACCTCGTAGTCGTCGTGAGACATCCTCCTTGAAACAAAATAAGTTTTAAACATTTCTTCCAATAGTTTATGAAGATATCTCAAATTTCAAGTGAGACCAGGTCAGTACGAGGAAAAATAGTATTTGAAATAGAAAATGGTAAATAATTAATTTTATTTTTAAAACATACCTATAATCATGCAAATAAATTATTTTATTTATAAGAGAAAGTTTTTTAAAGACTGTTTATCAACATGCTACATGCAAATATTCGTAATTAACCTACAAATAATACTTTGTTAACTATTATAGTTTCTTATGTTAAAAATTATAATTTATAATATTAACTATTTGCTTAGCTTATTTTCATTGTAAGGAAATATTTGAAATACAACAGTAAAATATTTTATTTTATGTATCTGGTTATCAAAATAAAAATATTTTATTTGCCGAAATTTTTCTTTCTATTTAAAGTAGTATTTTATTTAAACCAAATTAAGTTACACTATTTAAATTTAAAATAGTATTTTAAATATTTTTTCTCGAAAGTTTACCCAGGTCTGAACTAGGTTTATTATTATACTATTTTTGTTTACGAAATTATTACAGTTTAAATGTCGACAATTTTTCGCAAATCGGAAATTTAGTGTTCAAATATTTTCTGGATCCACTGTGTGTTCCCCGAATGTCTGACTATGTTATAATTTAAATAACGTCACGCACGAAATGAATTTGATTCGTTTCACGTGAAATAGAAAATGATGTCATACATGTGTGACAACTAGCGGCGCGTGTGTTAATTAAATAATCACGTGTATTACCAACCGTATCTCTAATTATACGCGGCAATATAATTTCCCGGCGACTGGGCCGAGAGAACGAATTAGAGGACAGTAGCTAAAGTCCACTCCTCATTGGGTAATAAAAGAGAAACTATCGGTCTGAAATGCAGTAGCACTTACTCGAACTGTTTTCGAGGTAACCAGTGGCAGTTGAAGCCTTAATTTAATAGCCGGTGGCCTCTTCTTTTCCAAACGAAGGGGTGGATACTCTTCGCCGGTCATGATCCACCGGCGGCGCGACGTTCTTGGATCTGCTCACAAAGCAATCTCTCCATCTGGAGGGTCCAAAGGGAACGCTACCTAATCTAATCTCCGTTACGACGATGCCGAGTCCAAATCGAACTTGGCAGAGCCTCCGGTATCCGGTTTTCTCCCTGTCTAAAGGAGCCCGATGGAAGCTGGGCAGTAACCAATCTTTATCTTGATTATGCAGCGCCAACGCTGGAGGAGCCAATCTCTAGCCCGAAGAGCCTGCCAAATAAGGTCGTAAAGAGCCCGAATCTATCGATCACCGTTTCAAACTGCGAATTCGGCTTTCCTGATTTGCAATGGAGATTCGAGGACGGCGATGCGATCCGCGCGGTATAAGTGGCTTCGAAAGAAAAGTCGATTTTGTATCGAGCTCACGGAAACGACCCCCTTTAGCTCCCCGAGCCAGCCAGCCGCTGGTTAGTTGCGGACATTTTACGGGTATCTTTAATCACCGTGGTCCAGAAAAAGATGAAATCAATTCGTTAGCCGGTCCGGGTATTGATTAATTACCGTGCTCCACAATCAGGGGATAGAATTTCTTGTCATTCTCGCGTATCAAACTTTTTCACTCGATGCACCGGAAGTGCAGTATTGAAGATTCGTGGTGCGATCTGGAGACTGGATTCCTGATTTGCGAGTCAAAGCGCGAGCTTCGATTTAGACTTCTCTTTTTCTTTTTTTGTTGCATTGAATTACTCTAACGGGATTCAGTAGATTGTTAAGGGTGCTGTCCCGTGTGTTGAAGAATTGATAAATTTTCACGGGTTTCTTCCGAAGCGATGGTACGACTTCCTTTATAACATTCATAATACACATTAATTTTCTAAGTTACTTCTACACTTCATTTTGTAATCTAATTTAATTTCTTCGTGATTCGGTAATCTATTCAGTGCTGTGGCTGTCACGAATCTTAAACTGTATTACTGCATAAATATAAAAATATTCGAATAAAATATTAAAAATAATAATAATAAATAAAATATTCTATATTCTTATAACCTCCTGACAATTTTCGTACTTACTAACAGTTTAAAATTCCAGTTTTCCACAACACATAAATCGAGTGGTCTATTTATAAAGGGTGTCCCAAAATGACCTGTCAATTTAATGTGTTAATAAAACGTATTTTCTTTTTTGAAGTATGAATGTTTTTATTATAAAATAATGTACAAACATGGAGGTTATGTGTGGAACACAATCTCTAATAAATGGCCGCCTCGTCCCTGTTTGCAAACGTTCACATTTTGACGAAATTTTCGATAACAGTTTGGCATAATTGCAGACTAATTTCAGTAATGCTGCGTCCAATTACTTCCTTGAACTCCAAATGGTCTGTGGATCATTGGCATACACTTTTCCTTTCAGAAAACCCCAAAGAAAAAAATCCAATGGCGTCAAATCTCACGATCTTGGAGGCCAATTAACATCTCCGCGGCGAATTTCTTTTTAAAAACGGACTTTTAAACCGTCTCTGCAAAGTCTTCACCTTTGTAGTGAATTTTCACAATTTCTATGCGTTGCTCCTCCGTGTAATTCTCCATGACTAAACCTCAATACTTCCTGATGCCAGTTGTCAAAGATTAGTACTCTATGTTGCCACAAAAAATGGCGCGCAATTTAAAATGTCAGATCATTTTGGGATACCCTTTAGTAATTACGTCCACCACCTTCCGATCGAACTCAACGAATTCATTAGGTCACAGTGTAATTTATTTAATTCGTTCACCTCTAGTGGGTTTACCTTCTTTTTTAGTTGAAGGTGTAGACTAATCGTCTTGGTACTCTAAGAGTGGCTTTACCACTTAAAGCTATACTTACGGTCCTCTTGACTTTGGTTCAGCCGCCCTGATGGATCCACGCAATCCATTTCAACTAAGAAATACTCAAGAACAAAATTTCTGTAGCTAAAAGAGTCAAGTCTTCGAATTTTTAAGTCCCCGTCAAAACCTCTCGCCTCGCACAGATTCCAGAAAGATGAAATTGTGTGTTTGCGAATTAGGAATATCGTATGTAAAATAATGTTAAATAAACTATCAAAACAAAAAAATACCGTCATCAGTAGTTGCTCAACTAGCGCTCGATATATTAAAAGGATTGTAAATTCTACAACTGAATAATAAAACTAGAAATTAATTTCGTTTACTGAAGAGTGTGTGGTGGCTACCTCCTACGCTCATCAGCAGATAGATAATCAACAGCTTTCCTGTTACTACCTGATCATTTTGTTTTAGACAGGGCAAGCTGTGAGTTGAACTTTGGGGTTTTTGACTTACAAGGTTCCTTAAAGCGATAAGCTCCCTACCCTTTTAGTATGAGAATCGTTGGTAAACAAAAGGAGAGTTAGGTTTAGCATAAACTATCGTGGATGTATGGGTATAAGAAAAGTTTCAAAAAACCTATAGAGAGATTTGCAAAGTATTACTAGATGAATAGACATTTCCTGCTATTACCTGATCAGTCACCGAACCCTGTATATAGTACCAGCCTCCCCACTCTACCTTCCCCTTCTACCGCGCTTTTCTCCCACGCTTCCGCCACGGCCGAGTCACGTGACGCGTTCCGTCGTGCGAACCGGAACTGGCACGGAGAGAGTAACAACTCCCCTAATCTGACGACTCTAGACTAAGGCAGGACCCTAGATAGTAGATAGCATTCCTGACGAGTTCTCTAGCCGGCCTAGTGCGAAACGCTCCCTTCCCTTTTTCTTTTCTGCCACACAACTTCCGCCGCCACCACAACTGGCAAGCAAGGCGGAAACAAACAAAAAGATAAAAAAGAAATGTATGTAATTAAGCATAGTAAGCAAAGACATACTTGAGTGGTACCAACGTCGACTACGCATAGCGACGGCCCTGGCGAGTCGAGAAAAGGCTGCAATGGCCATCGGGCGCGAACGCGTCGCGCACACGCTGTCAATGACTATTTTCTTAATCTTCTCGTATACTAAGGGAATCAAATAATTTTCGTGTATGGTTTCTTTACCAGAAATGTCTGTAGAATGCATTCCTGTATAGTAAATTCCTGCTGGATAAAGGATTTTTCACATAAATACGAAAATAGAGCGTACAAAGTACCCGAGTCGGCACATTTTCAAACTTTAACAACCATTTACAACTATTACGAAGTACATCAAAATATAATTGACTATATGAATATGTAGAGGAGAGTTCCCTCTATCTCCTGACTCAAATTTTAACTTTCTCGCGTGTTTAGTTTTTGCGTAACACGTCATTTTGTATCAAAATCCGGCATTTTTACAGAAACCAAAATTTTTCGAAAATGTAGCGTGATGGAGCAATTCTGCTTTCAGATTTGGTTTTAGGATGACAAAGTGTATAAGAATCACCCAACAGGTATTGCAAAACGATTTTGGTGTTGGACAGCGTAATCCAGTCAAGAATGCGTTGATTGGGTAACGCAACATTCAGCAGAACCAATCATTGCACTTCCTCTTCCATGAGGACCGCCCTCTCAAAACATAGAGGAGCCTCACGAGACGGAAAGACTGAAAATCGAATTCCAAATCTATTCGAAAACGGATCTCAAACAACCAAGATCCGACGCGAAACGCTCTCGCAATCGTACACACACATCGAATCACACGAGACGAACCGACGCGTCTAAGGCAGGGCCTGCTAGATCATCCTTACCGACGAGTCCTCTAGCAGGTCTGGGACGAAACGCGATTGCGACTAAATTTCCATTTGAAACGGCTGTCCAAAATTAATTTGGCGGACAGTAATCGTCTCTGTATCGGGAGCGACGCGTCCGCGTTTCACTTCTAAAACCCGCAACCGAACAATAATATTTGCCCCTCCGAACCAACTAGTGTTTTCCTCTGCAATTTTTTTCTATCATAAAAAACAAGCGAGATATTTTAGATGCTCGAATTAGGTGAAACACCCTGTATACTATAAAAAAGTAAATGTTAAGTTTTTCACGATTATACCCTAATACATTTTTACTATTTTAGAATCATATAATTAAGGAATCATTCAGAATACAGCTATATGATTTTGCACACGTATTTTTCATATACTCTTTAGTAACCCTTAAATAAATTATCTCGAGTTTACAGAATTCTTTGACAATCAAATTGTTAAAAAGAGAAAGAAAGAATTCTCTATAGTGCTTTGTTTTTTAATTATTAATGGACTCGCGTGTTGAATAATTCGACAGATCTCGTTAATGCAGATTCAATCGATACTCTCGGATTATGGAAGTTGAAAGCCGAACGGTAAATTATTATCCATTTAAATCTTGAAAGGATTTAACCGTCAAGATACACGCTGACCAGAGGCTAATATTTTAAAGATATTGAGTCGGCCCGAGATTTTGCAAAGTCGCCCGATAAAACCGTCAGCAGAACCAGAATAAATGGTCGAACAGTTAGCGAAGCGATAGGGATGAAGAGGAACGGTCACCGTGCAGTGATATATTGTATGTACGCGCGAGGCGTCGGCATTTGCAAAATTCAATCAATTATTTTTTGGCTTATCTCATTATAAACAGTGCTACTTTTACGCGCGCGCGCCTAAAAAGGAATATGTAGATTTATGGGCGCGTGTAATGCGATTACCGACGACATTAGGCAGTTTATCGACGAGTGCACCTCCACGAAGACACGAGGAAATCGTTGCAGCACGTATCCCGATACTGCTCGTTCGTCATGCCGTTAATTAAATTCATTGTACGAACACCTGGTGTGCCGGGCAAGTTCGATCATCGATCGCGTTCACGAGCTTTTGTTGGTGGCTTCTATTTATCGAACGTTCGCGACAAAGCCTTTGCTCGTCCCTTGATTCACGATCAATACCGCAGGTCGCTTCTACAAATTATGCAACCCGCTCGATTTTGTCGTTTAGAAAGTTTCGACGGCAAACTGTTTGGACTACTGACCTGGTCACGCACCGACGATCGTGATCGGAGTGTTCATTTCGCAGAGAAACTCTGTTATGGGCAAGAAAATATTCACGTTCTTTAGGGATACGTATTGTCTATTTGCTGTTCAACAATTCTCTAGAACATTCAAGAATTGAGAAATTAGAGTACAAGTACTTTGTTGCTGTTTCGGCGCTAAGAGTTGGCCTAACAGCTGACCAAAAGTCGATATTTTAATTTTGTCCGAAATGTAGAAACTTTTTTGTTAGGAATGATTTTCTTACAAGTATAGTGTACAAGAAGGAGGTAAAAACATATCTGGGATGTAAAGGTAGGGGTGTAAAGTAATTTACATCTTCTGGTAAAATAATGATTTTAAACCATTCGAACCCTCTCCAATCATAGGCTTCGCGCGTCATTTGATCGACGTTGTCGAGAATCATCGATCTGAATTGCGTCATCGATCGACCAATCGACCGACGTCTAATTACAGTGATTTCTGTATATATGTCGCCAAGGCCTTGATGATAAACGAAGTATCCCCACTACCGCGGGGTATACAGTGAATTCTCGTTAAGAGTCAGTTGCGCGATTCTGGCGACTGACTCTTAGAGAAAATCTGAGGTTCTCGTCGAGTGTCGCATTTGAAATACACAGGGCACGCTGGAAACCTAGAAATTACATCCGTCTATAAGTCAGAAGCCTACTAATCGATAGTGACAAGAAGACTGAGAAAATGTCTTCCTCCAATACAATGTTGCACGTAGTTCGAGAGACGGCTCTCGAGATTCGCCCCCTCACCGCGGTGATGCGGGTAGTTTCACTAACTCCAAATTGTAAGGTTGGCACTAATTCGTAACGAGAATTCACTGTACCCTGTGAGGGGCCAAGAACTCGAACGGCATCGGACGCCGAGGAGTATAAACATAACACGACTCGGGTATGTCTCCTGGACGATACATGACGCTGCCAAGACCCGTGTTCCTGACATATATCGAGAATTCACTGTGCTGTCCCTGCCTCACAAGAAGTCCCTAGAGACGGTACTGGGGCAAGAGGGGTTGCATCCAACGACGTCACACATTTTAGATAATAATTCAGCTAGAACCGAAAGTTCCTGTGGAATGACCCAATCAGGCAGCTTAAACCCGCATTCCTGCCAGAGGACTTCTTGTCAGGCACGCAGAGTACCTTGCCCGCAAATTGCCTAGATCAAAAAAACAATGGAGCATTTCATTACAATTGCGAGAAAGTGTGAAAGGTCCTCCCCACGAAGTCGGGCAATCGAGGAAGGCTTGCGGTCGCGCGAATGAAAGTGGAATCGGTGGAGACAAGCCGACCCCGTGACGGAATAGTCGAACCGTGGATATTTAAGTATCCTTCTACCGGTGTTGGTCATCAGTCGGATGATCGAGACCAGATCGAGATGATGCTCCGGCTCGCGTGTCCCCTCGTCTTCTGCCTGCTGGTGCAGCAGGCGTGTTACGCGCGAGAGTTGGGCGTGCACCGTGGTCGTCGGGAGGCCGAACTGGGGGAAACGAACAGTCACCAGCCAGTTCCGGTGGCGACTTCCGGTTCCGCGACCGACCGCTCTTCCAGTGACCTGGAGACGGCTGCTTCGGGTCATCACGGTCATCACCACGAGTCCGGCGGCGGCGAGAGTCATCACGGGGACCACCACGAGGAGCACGGAGCAAAGGGCGAGAAAGGCTACAAGAGCCATCATCATCACGACAAGAACGACAAAGGTGAGCACGACAAGCACCACGACTCGGGCCATCACGAGGAACACGGTGGGCACAAGAAGGGCCACCATGACGAGCACGAGAAATACGGGGAGCATCATGAAGGAGAGAAGGGCCACAAGGGTGGCAAGTTCGGCGAGAAGAAGGGGCACAAGAAGGGCCACAAGACCAAAGGATACCACAACAAGTTCCACAAGGATGAGTACCACAAGGAGCACAAGTTCTACGACGACTACCACAAAGGTGGACATCACAAGAAGCACGGGGACTTTCATGGACACCACGAGAAGAAAGAGGGCGGCCACAAGAAAGACGGACACCAACACTCCGGTTACCACGAGGACCATCACGGGAAGAAGGGACATCACGATAAAGGACATCTCGACGAGCAGCACAAGGGTCATCACGGGAAACATGGCCACGACGAGCATTACAGCCATCATGATTCGTTTGGCAAGAAGGGTGATCACCACTCTGGGAAGAAATTTGGGTACAATAAGGGACACAAGGGCTGAGCAGATATGGCCAAGGCTAAGAACGGGCTGCGAAAGATGGATCTTCCTCAGTGTTATATTCTAAATGTTGTTAAGTATCCTGTTTTGCGACAGTCCAATGTTGAGCGATTCGTAACCGCGTTGTTGCTAGTTGGTTAAGAGATGAATGATAAACTATCGTTTTTATAAAACGGAACGATCGTCGCGCCTCTCGATTCGAGTTTCTGACGCGTGAAACGAGGCTGCCGACAACGTTTCTTCTAACGCTCTCCTGTTATTATTTATGTAACGCTGCCTTTCCTTTGAACATTGTGTCTATTATGCAGTGTGTCCGCAATCTATCACAATAGCTATAATGGAACGTTACTTACACTCCTCAGCGTCTAGCGCCTAAAATATTTCACAGCTGTCAGTCTTAAGTTTATCCAAAGCGGCGGCGGAATAATGTATCGTCGATCCATGTATTATGCTCTGTATAAATACATTATGTACACGTACAGACTGGTTTAGCAGCGTCGAAAAAAAAAAAAAAGGAAGAAGAAAGAATTACACATCGATCTGCTCTCTTTTTACCTTTCCTATCTCGACGCATGTAAGTTTATTCTCGACTCATGCTTGTCTCATAACATTCATATCACTCTACCGGAAAAACATTACCCATCAGATTTCCCCTTACAAAAATGCTTCGGCTTCCCGGTTCAACTTGTTAATTATAAGCGCGCCGCAAGAACTACGGCGCATAGAATAATTTTCCATAAAATTTCGTCGCACGTGGAAGGTCCTACAAAATGTTAATTAGCTTACATGTGTTTCTCTAATTTTTTCGCGACGGATGCAGTCGTTGTTTTCGCGTACGAAAATATTTATGAAACATGATTTCATGTTACGGGTAAGACCCCCAGGATTTTTTAATGTTGCGAGGGTGCTCGCTGGGTTAAGTTGAACTCGGTTCCGTGGAATACGAATACTGTTTCCGCCGTTGCTACGCGCAAAATGAACACGCTTCCGGTGCACCGTGGATGTTGCAGCAGTCGTGCGCACTTGCGAACACGAACACGCTCAATCTTCTATTTTATTTTACGCTTCACTAATACTACTGTACTCGTAAATAACGCAACCAATGCTTCACACTGGCGGACAAAAGAAAATTCAGATTGGAATTTCTGTTGAGTATTGATACAAGCAGTGAGTTAATTAGTATTGTGGTGGTTATCCCATACATTACTAGAGTACTTGTTCTCATTAATGTGTCTGTCACTATTAATGCGCTTTTAATGAGCGGTAAAACTTAACTTCAAGAAATAGAGAAATTTTTATTCTAATTATATTATTGTGGAATATTGATCAGAAATAATTAATTTTTAACCTGAAAAAATATTCTAATATAAAGAAGGAGTTTGAGAATCAATATAAATTTTGAACATAATTCATTATTTCATTCATGAATTAACAAGTCAGCTTAATGGCACAGTAATTATTATTACGGTGAGGAGTCACCCAAACCCGGATAGCATTTAATTCAGGACATTTTATTAAATAACGAAAACATAACGAAAGTAAACCCATAACAATTAATAGGTATATATAATATACCAAATAGTTCACAAGTAATTTAATATTTTCTATTTAAGAAATGTCAAAAAATGAAAATTAAGGATATCGCATGTTCTTGGAATTTAAAGGCATTGTTAAAAATATTTGAGAAATGTATGGGAAGCTGTTTTGATGGAATACAAATATTTTTGAAGATGGAATAGAAATATGTATTGATCAATGGATGGGCAGAAGTCATTGGAAAGGTATTATTTCACTGTCAAAGTTGGTGTCAAGAAACGGAAACGTTTCATAGGATGACCTAATATATATATTATATTATATATATAATTTTTTTTTTGTTCAAAGTTTTAATAGCAAAAAGCGCTCGACCACTTTCGCGAGCAACCATACATGATTTCAATCGCGCACCGAAAAAGTCAGTAATACGCCAGTGATAGAGCTTAATCGGCCGTGGTACCGATTCAATTGATTTCCGGATATTAATGCGTCGCTCGACGGAAACGCGTATTGCGAGTTAACGCGGTTAAATTTGCAGATAAATAACACATGCTCGATGGATTTTCGCTAGGCCAAGCCGCATGTAATTGCGTTATTCAATTATAATATAAGCTATGCATTTATACGGTACGGCCGGGGTCGGATCCGATGTCTCTAATTTGTTTACGCCGGTTGCACGCGATTCAAATTGCGTATCCGAAGTGTAACAATGTTGTCTGAGTATTAACGAATCTCGCCGATTGATTTGCTTCGCGAGTTTCATTTTACGGCTCAGCAACCGGGACCGTTGTAATGAATTTTGGTGGGCCAATTTCGGTAATCTCTTTTGGATTTTACACGTTGAGACATTATGCGCGCATTAACGTGTCGAATGTAAACTTCGACAGCAAAATTTTCATTTTATTATACGACAAAGTACCATCCGGAGCAATTAAAATTTTGCGAGCACGTCGTTTCGAAATATTTTGACATGTGGATACGAATTTATAAAAGCTTTGATGTCATAAAATTAAGAGAGTACAGTCATGTATTTAAAACAGTTTTATGAAATTCTTATACGTAGTGGCCTCGAATATTGCGATACGTATGCAGAATTTCGTGGAGTCGTAAATTCGGTTTTCCCGGCTTGCGACGATAGTGAGAAGCACTGGTGAAGTTGATGATGACAGGAGATGAGTTTTGTAAGTGTAGAACGCAATATTTGTTTAATACCGGTTCCATAAAAAAGATAAATGATGCATAAACGGAACACTCGATACACACAATTCTTTTAGACACTCAATATCGCACACACGCGACGATCCTCACCTCCAACCTGAGCTCTGCCAATTCTCACACCTCATACTCGGTCTACTCTCCGCTGTCCCTCATTCGTATCAACTCCACCGATACAAACAATTCAACAGATCACAACGCCTCGTTGAAATGAGATGAGTGATTGTGGCAACAAGCTATGTATGTTCCAATCTCAACAGACGAATTTGCACAAAGTCGCGTTTGAAATGAATTCGAGTGTACTATTTCGCGATGTTCGTGTTCGTGATATTTCGTATTCTCGATAACGGTTTGCTGTGTTCTCCATCGTGATTTACCGGGTTCTCTACGTGCTGTTTACTCTATCGTGATTTTTCGTGTTCCTACGTACTGTTTACACTATCCTGATTTTCCGCGTTGTCTACATAGAAGAGACCGGGTATGGTTGTCACATTTTTCTATTTTGCTTTTTCTACAAGTCGTAAGGTAAAGAACGCAATTACTCGGGGGTACCAATTACTGCGCCTATATTAATTCTACTTATTTTTAAAGCATAATGAATAATACAACCTTTTTTAATTCGGGCTTAATTAATATAGTCACAGTAATTGGTACGCCTATATTAATTCTACTTATTTTTAAAACATAATGAATAATACAACGCTTTTTAATTCGGGCATAATTAATATAGTCACAGTAATTGATACCCTCTCAGTAATTGGATCACTTACCGGAAAGGTTATTTAGACAAGTCTAACGTAAACTACCATCTTCTGCCTTTATACAAGAAATTGGTCTCATAGATATTATGAATAAGATGAAAAGTTTATTATTATTATTATTTCATTGACAGATACACATTGATTATTGTCAGATACACATTGTACGATTTTCACAGTAACTATATATATACTATACATATATTATACATATAATATACTAATGTCCTGCATAATGTTAGCATATTATTTGTATACCGTTTCAGCTGCACAGCAATGTGCAGTGGAATTGCGCTCATACAATTGTATTCAATTTTGTGGGTGTAAATTCAATTATTTGGAAGTCACAAGTTGTGTGGATAATAGATGGACTCCTATTATATGATCGTCCGAGTTCTATGAACTAGTCTCCCAGCAGACATACCTAAACGGAGTTCTACCGTACCCAGCATCGCAGAATTTTTCTGAGCGTTCGCACCGAGCGGCGACGTATTTTACCAATTTTCCTTGATCCGCGTATTAATGGCGTTGCTGTTGTTTGCGCTCGCGTTTCCATCGCGTTTCTTTCTATTTGCCTATCCGGCTGTCGGCCTCCCATGTTCCCACACCTTCGAGGGCTTTATTTACACCTGCCGGCCGGCACAACGCTTGTACCGTTGCGGACACGTGCTAGAATTTACAGGACACAACCGGCGCGGCATTTAGTCGGTGTCGTGCGCGGGCAGCAGCGTCTACGTAATGGCGCGAAAGCATAGGACAACGCGTGTCATGCTCGGCGAAATTGGATAAGCAATCGAGAATCGGGCAGGTGGAAAAACACACGAGCACGTAACGCTTTGAATCGTTTGCCGAGGATCGTTGTCGCCCTGTAATCCGAACAAATTTCCTATTTATGCGATCCTCGATAAATCGGCCGTTTGTGCTCCGTTGTATAATAAAACGTTCTTCATTGTACAGCGTTTCGCGTTGTCCGGTGGAATTTCATTTAGAATTATCGCGATTTAAAGGGCCGCAATCATTTTATCGAATTTAATCAAAGGCTTTGATTAAAAGGGCACTTTTTCAAATTGATTTTTACGTATTAAAGCGATCGCGAATTTTTCCCGATCAGTCGCTTTCACGTTCGCCCAAGAGATTTATAATAATTGATAAAAGTTTAATTTCAACGAATCATTTCATACCGACTGCAACGTGGAATGTTCACATTTTTGATGGAGGATATTCAGTTGGTCGCGCGACGATCGATCTGCCACAGAGAAAGGTGTACAGTGTCTCACACTAAAATTCGGACGCATTTAAAAATCGTATAACTTTGTTAACATTGCACCATACAAGTTGGATTTTCTTAAGAAGTTTGCACAATTGGTTTGCTACATAAAGCGAAAAAAAAATTTATAAAAATTGCAATTGGTCGAAATTGCAAAGAAAATACTAAAAGTTGTATTTTGCAACTTTTTTATGTGGACTTACATTGAAAATTTAGGAAGTACGATTTGTAGTTCTGTATGAATTATACATATTCTGAGAATTTCATAAAAATTTGTCAACCTTGTAATGAGCTACACATGTTTCAAAATGATCACAGAAGGGCGAAATTCCCTGAAAAGGCCAAAATTCTGCGACTTTCATCCCTAAGTTTTCATCGTTAAACTCACGTAGCTCATTGCAATGTTGATAATTGATACAGATGTGCAAAACGTACTTTTTCAATTTTTGATATAAGCCCATATAAAAAAGTTGCAAAATACAACTTTTAATACTTTCTCTACAATTTCGACCAATTGCAATTTTAATCGAACTTTTTTTTTACGTTATGTAGCGAACCAATTGTTCTAACTTCTAAAAAGAAAATCAAATAATATAGTCCAATATTGACAAAGTTATGCGATTTTTAAATGCCCCCAAATATTAGTGAGAGTCACAAAAAAGGAACAATTAAATTATCTGCACACTGTGTAGATGTGGCACATTTATGGCTAGATATTTAAGGCTCGCTGTATGCTGGCGCGGGTAATTGTTATTCAATATTTTTCGTTTCTGCTTCAGTAAAGTAGAATATTTTCCATCGCGGTTGATTTCAACAATCTTGAATGATCCCGAGTCGTAGGTCACTGTAAGCGTTTTAAAACGCCTTACTAGATAATACATAGAAAGGTATATCATTCTAGTTTAAAAAATGGAGTTGACCTTCATATGTCCTCTATGTGTTTACTTATAAAGTTTCGTCTGACCCATTTCTATCACCAACAATAACCGAGTGGCCTGTTTTAGGTGCCTCGCCCTGTATAATATCGTGTAAGCGATATAAATAAAATATGAAAAATAAAAATAGTTCTCAAGAGTAGCAACAAAATATTTTATCTATTGAATATATTTTTGCCTCGCCCCGAGGATAGTTGATACCCTTTGCATTAATCGAGTAAGTATTTTATAGCTTACTGTGTACTTATTTTTCTAAAAAGTTTCACGTACCATATATAAAGAAGAAGGTTCCAAGATCATTTTCGCATACTCTTTTTTCGTAGTTAACTGAAATAAAAATTGCACGAACGAAAAACTGAAGAACTTGCCAACTTTCTCCAGTCTCTCTTTTAATTAGACGATTGTAGAGCTTGCGTGTGTATACAACAGCCAGACTTATGGAATAATACATGAACACGGATACGCAAACAACACAAGCGCACTCGGGGCACTTAATCCGGCAGGCATACAATATCAAAGGTATGCTTGCGCAGTCTTATCGTGTAATTTCTACCAAGAGACTGCAAGTACGTGGCTTATTTATTCTCTCACGAATATTTTCTCGAACGTTCCTCGCCTAATACAGGATTAATTGATTATCATGTCGATTAATTTCGTTGAAAAATTTTCCATGCATTGTGTCTGTGCTGTCGTGCTTGATTTATCATGGCAGAGGTGTCATAACAATTTCTTTGGTAACTGAGAGTACGTCAAAGTGAAAAAGAAAAATGCTGGAAGCCGTTACACTTTGTGACTCACAGGTTTTTCGTGTTCGATCACGGTACCCGGGTCTACTTTGACCCATAGTGTAGTCGTTTAATTACTCAATTTCTGTCGATTCAGTTGAATGAGTAGCTGTTAGATTAAAAACAATAAAAAAAAAGTTGCATTGATTCTGGATATGTAATAATTCATTAACATGAATCTTAGTTGGCGATCAATTTTTAGTAGCTTTGAGACGGAGCCCAGTGCTAATTGTTTTTTGTTAATTTACTCCAACGATTCGAATTGCTGCTGGCTTCTTATTACAGCGAACTCTTCAATTGATTTCCAGGTGAAAATCTGTCGCACACTCTCGCTAGCTAATTTCCAAATTTCATTCCGGGAGCTTCATGTGCGACACATGGTCCGTATACTATATTAACCCCTTGCACTACTTTCCCGAGTCTGACACGTGATGAAAATTTTTTGCCAAACTTGAATATCACGAGTCAGACTCGTTGTCTTAATCTCGGGCCAAGTATGATTATCTCGAGTGTCGTGTTTCAAATTACGCCACTTGAGCTCCGCCGCTCGGCTCCGTCCGCGACCTTACCGGCGGCCAAGTTTGGCACGGCTTTTTCAGAGTTTCCGGGTATTGCAAGGGGTTAACGTATTCTGAATGCGCCTTTTTGTCCGTCGCGGCCAGAATTTACGCGTTCCCTTTAATTTAAATGCTTCCCATTGTCCTGGACTCGCATACTAATTGTAAGCTCTCCTTCTACCTGCGTGCCGGCGTAAACTCTATTAGCAGCTTCTCTCGCGACTCAATTTCAGTAAAACAAAACCGGTTAGCGAGTATCGCGGCGAGCTCGCATCATCAGGCTTCCCCTGCGAATTATCCAGTCGCAACATCCCCGCAATATCTGGGGAATTAATAAGTCAGACCGCCAGGACAATTCGGCTGGCTCACTAATTCTATGCGTCTGGTGCGCGATGACTCCGGAACGCTGCGCTATACAGAGTCGCCAGATCAGGGGAATTCACTCGAATAAGTGGAAAAAGTTCCCCTCCCTCTGCCAGCACCGGATTAGTCACAGGACATCGCGACACATGCACGACAGAGACGAAACGCGTCACGTGACCAGGCCGTGCCGGAAGCGTGGGAGATTATCGTCGTTGGAGGGGAATGGGTAGAGTGGGAGACAAGCCTTAATCTAGCGACACTGCGCTATACAGTGAATTCTCGATATATGTCAACAACACGGGTCTTGCCAGCGTCGTGTATCGTGTAGAAGACATTCGAGCCGTGTTTTGTTTACACTCCTCGGTGTCCAAGGTCTCTCGAGCTTCATGTCCCCTCATGGGGTACACCCCGCGGTAGTAGGGATAATTCCGCGATGTTTATCATCCAGGTCTTGGCGACGTATATAGAGATATCACTGTACTAACTGCTGGCGGTTTGGTCCGAGTTTTTGTAGCCATTATACTTACAACACAAACGTTGATATCAAGGTATTACTCGGACTACGTTTTCTGGGTCATTTTGATTCAACTGTTACGATCAAATACGCAATTGCGGCGTACTTAGATGTCGTAAACAAAGACGTATTGTAACGCGGATAGAGGGCATTCATCCCTCGTGGAACTTTATTCCGGATTTATATGAATAATGAATTTATTAAAATTATATTTGTAATTTTTCAGGTTTATAAACGTTACACTTATTACTTATTGTCAAATTCAATTCTGTTTCTTCTCTCGATTCTCAATTGTTCGCTTAAATATTGTTCACTTGAAATATCTTCGTTATTTTAAATAATATGCGAAAACGTTTAAAACAGAAACTATGTCAGTGATGTGTCTATCAATTGGGAGGACTTGATCGAATTAGTGCCAAGAGTCAAGACTCCGTAAATTGTCGATAAGGTAGAGTGATCAGGTTACCGCCAAAAATAGGCGAAAAATGGTTTTACGTGCATCAATTTTTCGTCCTTATATGAGAATATTTTTCGCTGGGAAAGGGCTCATTCGAAAGAGGAAGGCTCAATCTACCGCGCGCAGGACATGAACTGACGGATTATGCAAATATTTGGTAATATAAGCGTTAGAAGTAGGCCAAAAATTGAAGATGTGCATGCCGTGGAATCCAAGCATTTTTATGCCATTGGATGTGTTTTCTGGATGAAATCGAGACTAACGCGCGCTAGAAAATATCTCCAGCTACAAATTGAGCTATATTTTGTCTTGATTCTCTGCGAAATAAACTCCAAAGCTTGAAGCATGTTTCTGTCATCAGAATTCATAATATCGATAATACAGAGCAAAAAATGTGACAAGTTTAGTTACAGAGTTAGGACCTGTCTGATCAAGTCCAAGATTCGATAATTTTCGTGAACGAAAATTATACAGCAGTTACTGACCTGCTGACTCTGCAAAAGTCTCGTGACTAGCCTTGGCTCTTTAGATAAAACATTTTTTAATGTAAGAGTCTTGATATATTGTCACATTGACGCAGTCACTTTTTGTTCATTTGAAAAAGAATTTTGTCCAGCTAATTGAACCATCGTGCGTCTGCTAGTCCCAGTGTTGAAACAGAGACCTCTTGACTGGCTGTAAATCAATAACTCCGATCAAGAACCGCATCCCCAGCATCAATAAGTTATCGATAACGCGCTGTCTCGAAACAGGCGTATCACGACGAGAATCTCTCAGCCTCCAGCGAACTACCCGGCGTGCGTCGAGTACCCTGGTTGCAGGGCGAAAGACCCGGTTAATTTTTCTCGTTGTTCCCCATCGTGCTGACATGACGGTCTCTTCGCCGGAAACGAGCACCGCGGCGCTGCGGTGGCTCGAGTGCTCTCATTAATTTGGCCAAACGACAGTATTATTGTGAGATCGATCAAAGCTCCCTCCCCCGCCCCTGGGGCGAGGAGGGCTGGTAGGGGTCGAGGGATGCAGGGGTTGGGATGCTTCTGGCCTCTTTAACACGCGACCGGTGTACGCGTATGCTTCTTCCAGCACTCGGTCGGCCGGCGTTCCTTCTTTTCTTTTGCCAGTCGCGCGACCACTCCAATTAGATTAATTAAGCCAGCCACACGTACGTGCATCACGGAATGGAACAATGGCCATGGAACGCCCGGTCGAGGGCTGCGAAGCCGAAGGGAGAGGCTAGGTCGGAGGCTAGCCGTGGCGCGGAATTGTCACACACCAGGGAATTTCAAGTAGAAGCGCTTGCTTGTACGCAATCTCCGGCCCGAGAATGGGTAACCGTGATCGCGAACGGCTGCAACCGTCCCGCCATGCCCTAAAAGAAGCGTATAAAGCACCGTTAATCCGTGTCCAGTGCTCCGGAATCCAGTCTAGATAGACCCACAAATGGCCACGGCAATTTCATTTGCAGAGGGCGGAATCGTTAATCAAACCCGCGCCGCGCTGAATGGGCCTGCAACTCTTCTCGTTCTCGCTGCACCACCCGTTCCATACCCGGCACCAACCCCACATCCCTGACCCTCCTTTCATCCCTTGTATCCGTTGTCGGTACGTGGCGCGCGCTAGCGAGTCCGGGACACACGCGGCGCGATAAAACGAAAACGCAGCGAGCGCGACAAGAAAATGGAAAAACGGGAGAAATGTGTGTGCGCGCGCGCGCGCGCGTGTGTGTTTACATTCCTATACGCTCGCTCCCGCGCCTGTTTCTGCGATGCGACGATACGCGCGAGACGAGCCGGCCCGTTTCAAAGGAACCCGGAGAAACGTAAAAATTTATTATGATGCGTTGAAATGTTAAACAACGCCGGGGCGAACACGTGTACGCCGTTTTATTACTTCGTTCCCCCGCCATCCAGTACGGTGGGAAAGTTTTTATGAGTTACGTATCAACGCTTTCCCAGTGCTGGAAATTATTCTTCTTTCATTGCTTACCTTCGGTGGACCCTTCTTTATGTTTTCGCTGCGCGCCATCTTTGCAAAATGTTCGCCGTTTATTGTGAGCACGTTCTGTTACCGCTGCTGCGAAAGGTATAATCAGCAACAAAAAGATAGCACACAATTATATTGTACACACAGCTGCAAAATCAGTATCATGTGTGACCATTGGCAGGTCCTCCTGCTCAAGTCCTTTTATACGATTCCGTAAGAAAAAGTTATGTTATGTACTTAGAAAAATCTTGGTAGAACAAGAATGCTCATTTCGCAGTGATTAGTGGAATTTTAGGGGTAGAATAAATCATTGTATTGCTATTACCCTTATGAATACCAAAGATGCTGAATAACTTCGAGACCGTTTAACACAAAGGTTAGTCTTAAGAAGCATTGAACGACCTTGAACGACCTTCGAAGATTAACGCGTTATATGTCAATGAATTCGTCATGGGAAGAGCTACAATCCTACGTGAATAAAAATATCTACGGTTTCGTATGCAAAAAGATCACCTTGAAATTTCGAAACTATGTGCACCTAGAGAAGATTTGTGACTAATATAAAAAGTGTTATATGTTGGGAAACAACTGCATGTGAAACTTCATGTCGGACACCCTGTATATAATAATATAATAGTGAACAGCATATTATGCAAACTTGTTCGTGTATCGTACATGAATCTCTCATTACATGCGAATGTATTAGTGTCTAGAGTGTTCGATACATACCGATACGTGCAAATTTGGTGGATGGATACATCTCTTTTGATCACGAAAACGTGCAAATTGTTAAGGTGACTGATAGCTTTTGTAAACCTTGATAATAGTCGTCGACATTTTGTTTAACCCTACACTTTTCAAACTATTGTATAGAGGGTCTCGCCCGATTTTGGCATCTCCATTTTCTCACTATTATTATTCGTAGCAAAAAATGTTTCAAAGAAAATTTTAACGGTATCGAGTGCGGCATATTTTGGTATTATTAGTTTTTTTTGTGAGTGAACGCGTAAATGTCATATGAAGGTCAATTTCGACTTTTTAAATAGAATGCTGTACTTTGTACAGTATTTTGTTGCTGTACGTTAGTTATAAAATTAATGGTGTAGTAAGACACCATTACTGTCACTGGAAAACAAAACGTTTATAGTCTCAAATCTGACTCGCACGTAAATCTAGGTGAGAAAGCCTAAATCAGCATATTCACCTTACTTTCTAAATGAAGTATTAATCAATTTTTAACAACAGTGACAGTGAAAAACTTCTACAGGCCACTTATGAAGGTGACCTTGATAATTCCCATAAAAATCAAACAAAAGAATTTTTACCGTTGTTATTGTAATCCTAGATCTTCCGTCCAACGAGCATTGCGTCAATACTTCGGATCCTACAGAAAATTTGTAAGACTTCTACAAAAATTTTAAAAATAATGTTCCATGAATAATCCCATAGAAACAAACTTAAATCCAAAAATGATTCTGAATGACGGTATGTCTGTCGGCTTTGTACGTCTACCATCTTCGTCGTAGCAGCCAATGCTGTAGTCTCTGTCTGGCGAGGTCTGTTAAAATTCTGAAAGTCGTGCTGGCTGTTGTAGCCACTTTTATCGCGACCACCGTGTCGATTTTCGTGATCAGAGTGGCGATTACCTCGACCGATCTTGCCGTAATGGTTGGAACGAGAGAAGCTCGCGATTTCCAGGTTCCAGTAATTTATGATCGACGTGAACCCATCCGCTGCCAAAATTGCCAGGACTATCAATACCGCGAGAGCTTCACGTACGGTAAACATATCGGTTTTCTTTAATTTGCCGTTGGCCCGGTCTCCGCTTCCAATAGAGGACGGATAGGTGTGTTTGGATTCGCAGGGGTAGTAGTCGACTGTTTGTGAAAGAATATATGCGGTCGGCTTCTACACAGGGTGAGCGGTTTTAAATGACGAGTTTTTGAATAATATTAGGGGTACCCATAAGTAATCAATTATTTGCAAAGAATTTGTTTTGCCTTCAGTTCTATACCGATTGTTAAAGATGAAACACGTATTATTTTACAGTTTTCCGTAAAGCAGCCTTTGTTCAAAATATTCTAAAAAGTATAAAATTTTTTTACAACCATACTCGTCCTTGCATATTTTTTCATTTCCATGCGAGATTTAATGACAACAAAGAAAGTTTGCGATGTTTATGGAGATGTATTGAAGGTCAACAAGTGTCAACGTTGTCTCAGAAGTTTTGTTGCTGGTAAAATTTCTAGTGGAAGCTGATCCAAAATTAAGTATACAAGAATTATCGAAAAGCCTTGGGTTCACATAGTCAACTATACAAAGGTACCTACACGAAATGAGAAAGGCACATAGGCAAGGAATATGGTTACCGCATCAATTATCTGAGACCAACAAGGATATTCGTCGATCAATTTGCACTTCATTGCTATACAGATTTCGTAGAGATCCATTTCGGAAATGAAAAATGGATTCTTTATGATAACATAAAGCGTTCCAAGTAATGGCTTTCTGCAAATCAAACCGCAGTATGAATCCCTAAACCCAGCTTATCACTTAGAAAGGTGTTACTGTGCATTTGGTGGGACTATCGTGGCATAATCCACTATGAGTTGTTGAAACCTGGAGAAACAGTTACTGCTGAGTTGTAGTGTCAACAATTTCAATGGCTGTATTTAGAACTATTGAAAAATAGGGCATCTTTAGTCCACAGAAAAGGTGTAATACTGCAAATTGACAATGCCAGGCCCCATTCAGCGAAACTCACTCAGGAAAAAATCAAAGAATTGCAACGGGAAGTTTTACCGCACCCCCTGTACTCACCGAATATTGCTCCCTCTGACTATTATCTTTTCAGATCTCTGGAGCATTATTTAAGAAATAAAACATTCACTTCTGTAGAAGATGTAAGGAGTCATGTTGAGTCATATTTTGCTTCAGGAACTCTGGATTTCTATAAGAGGGGGATTGAAAATTTGCAGGAAAGATGGCAAACTGTCCTTGATAATGATGGAGATTATATAATAAATTAAGAAATAAAAACTTGAATTTACTACAGAGTTTGTTTTAGATTTCAAAATAATTGATTACTTATGGGTTCCCCTAATATATGATTAGACTGCGGATTTATGCATTTATTTAAAAAATGTGTAGGTGTAATTTTGAGCAGCGAAAATATTAGAAAAATTTAAACATACTATGATATTATTTTCAATCTGCTGAGCATAATAAAAAAATATCTATTTCACTTCAGTTTGTTGCAATTCAGGTAAAAAGTTTGTATTTTACTTAAAGATAAGAAGAATATGTAGAAAAACATTTAGATAACCTAGAATACTACATGATATACAGAAAAACAGTTTAGATAATCGTTTTGATGGAGGTCATAGTTCGGTGGAAATAATTTTGTTCGTAGGATGCGTAGAGGTCGTGTGAAGGTGATATGCCCTTTGCTATGGAATTGTCTATTTTTTAATGCTGTAATCGATGCAGCTCAATATTCTCTATAAAAAAGTATTATGCCATTTATGTCAAATTATTATTGAAGGAGATATTTGAAATAAGATTTTCCATAATTTGATCTTTATATTTTACTTTTTTTGTAGTTTTCAGTGTAGTGTTTAGGTGGAAGATCTAATATCAAACATTGTATAATGTTGAACATTGTGTAATATTTAATAATGAAGAAAATTTCATATTATAGAATTTGGTATAATTAGTTCTTTAATATGCCGAAGCTTTTTATACTTATATTCTAAAACGTACGGGTGGGGTTGAATTGTACGTGGAAGAAGTGATTTAGTTGAAGTATTTTAATCACCGAAATGAAAACATCAAACGAGACAAATTCCAATACAATGTCTAAAATTAATTAACGATAAAATAAAAAACAAATACGACAACGAATCAAAACAAAATGTCATCGGTTCTTTTCTAACGTCGATGATGTCCTCCATGACCACCGCCTCCACCGCCACCTCCATGTCCGCCTCCGCTGGAGTATCCGTGAGATTTTCCTCCATGGTGTTCATGTTTGTTGCCATAATCCTCGTGATGCGCGTGGTGTTCGTCGTATCCATGTTTGCCCTGGAAACCTTTGTGGTCATCGTCGTAGTGTCCCTTATCGAAGTGTCCTTTCTTGCCGTGATGATCGCTATGATGTCCGGAATGATGATGGCCGCCCTTCTTGTGGTGGCCGTCGCTGCTTTCATGGTGTCCATGATGATTCCCGTGCTTCTCATGGTGTCCACCCTTGTGGAAATCATCGTAAAACTTGTGTTCCTTATGGTACTCATCTTTGTGAGCCTTGTGATGATAGCCGTGGGTTTTTTCTCCCTTCTTGTGGCCCTTCTTGTGCCCGTACTTCGAGCCCTTGTGTCCGTCCTCGTGCTCATGGTGGCTTCCGTGCTCTTCGTGCTCGTCGTGGTGGCCCTTCTTGTGTCCACCATGCTCCCCATGGTGTCCTTCGTCGTGGTCCTTACCGTAATGACCGTGATCCCCATGGTCGTGGTGATGGTGATTCTTGTAGCCCTTCTCCCCTTTTTCACCGTGTTCCTCGTGATGGCTGCCGTGATGCTCGTGACCACCTCCGCTTTCGTGACCGCCACCGCCACCGCCACCGCCACCGCCACCATGGTGGCTAGCCGCCACCTCGAGGTCCCTCTTGCTCCTCAACTGTTTAGCCGAGGCCAAGGAGAGGCACGTGCAAGCCACGGCCAAGCCGAGGCAGAGCCACAAACTTTTGGTCATAGTGATACTTTGTGGACCAACCAGTGCTACCGACTGATCATGTCAATTCAACGCAAACCTTATATACCAGCCGTGATACCGGCGTGATCTCTACGTAATCGCTTTCGTTCCTCCGAGCTACTCCATCGAGTTGATACAGGGGATCAATATTTCGTAAACTCGGCCCGCTCAGGTCCGTTTCGTCGCGCGAAGGTTATTCCAGGTGAGACGGGGACGATCGCGAAGAACACTTTTTTTTTTCTTGATCTAAACACCCCTTTCCAATTGACGGTGACTGACACGAACGGACATTGCGTCGCGGCAGACACACGGCGCCGATAGGCAATTGTCTTTTTTGTCGAAAAAAGTCAATCAATTTGCAGTCGGTAGAGCACCGCGGTCGGCGCGTTACAAAACGATCGGAACGTTCTTCGATCGGGTGAAAAATTTAGTTTTCACCGTTCACCGAATTTCTTTGCGCAATCGGCGTCTCACTTTCGTCAATTAAACCTGAACGTGATTTTTATCGCGAGTTTTGTCGGGACTCACCGCGCGAAATGTCGTCGACGCGGGAAAATGTAGACGATCACGCGCGGCATGATTACCTTTCACGAGCGTTCGACATGGAGACCAACAACCGTGTCGAGAGTTCCATAAAAGAAGCAACGGCGATTTGTGCTGCGGTCGATGACACGCGTTCGCGTCAATACATAAATACGACGCGATCGGATTTCATCGTAAACAGACCGACGATTCTGTAATGCAACGCGCGACGCCGAGAAATTTCATTAAAGTCTTCGCTATCGTCGAATCAGAAGATCGGCGAGTCGTTTCGATACTTTCATCATAGTTGACAGATGAAAAAACTCGATCGGACACCGAAAGCTCATACGCCGGGAAAATTGCTACGAGTTTCTTCTTTGATCGGGGAGCCTAATTACGAGTCGAAGCTTTAGCCGTCGCGTCGGGTAGCGTTGCGATAGTCGAAATCGCGTTACGACCGTTACGTAACGACACACAGCCGACAGAAAAACCGAAAAAGAGCGAGATTATCGTTTGCACACCGGGCAGAACAGATTCCGCGAGAGAGCCGGCGATTTCGATTGGGTTGCGTAACGGTTTCGATTGACGGTGCCGGATCGGCTGGAACCGACGAATCGCGGGCTAAGCGGGTTAAGGAGACGCTACTTTCGCAACGTCCCGCTAAAGAGCCAGGAAAGAGCCCTGCTTCCTTAACGCCGATTTTTCCCCGTTCGATATAAAATCCGAGCGTGGTCACCAGATTAATCATACCGAACGCAGCGTCGGCGCCGAACGTTTCGGTACCAACGAACACCGATCCCGTCGAACCATGAAATCCCGTCTGGTGATATTGCTCTTCGCGGCGTACGTCGCCTGTCAATGTCTGACAGCGGCCCGGGAAATCGGCAAGCAAGATGGCGATATGGAGGCAGCGGCGTCTCATCATCATCACGAGAAGGGCGGCGGTGAGGAGCACCATTCCGACCACCATCAGAAACATGGCGACAAGGGCGAGAAAGGTTACAAGTCGTCCCACCATCACGAGAAAGGTGACAAGGGCCATCACGACAAAGACGAGCACAAAGGCTACTACGACGAGGAGGAAGGCCACAAGAAGGACCATCATCACGATGACGGATACTACGCCGAGCACCACAAGGGCGAGAAGGGTGAGAAGGGACACAAGTTCCACGAGGATGGCCACTACGGAAAGGGACACAGCACCAAGGGACACCACGAGGTCCACAAAGTAGACGAGTTCAAGAAGGACAAGGAGTTCTTCGACGAACACCATGACTCCGGACACCACGAGGATCATGGCGGTCATCATCACGATTACGGCCACAAGAAGGGCGGCCACTTCAAGAAGGGCCATCACGACGAAGGCGAGCACGAGGATCATTACGGAAAGAAGGGACACTTCGAGAAGGGACATCATCATCACGATCATAAGGGACACAAGAGCTCCGACGGCCACGATGAGCATCACGAGCATCATTCCAAGCATGGCAAGAAGGGAGGGCACGATGACCACAAGTCGTGGGGTTTCAAAAAGGGCCATTAAGAATTGTTCACGCGGATTGTTATGTTTGTTAAGCGTCGTGCTACGTTGAACTTTGTGTTTGATTGAAATATATGTATTTTTGAGACCCATGTCGATTTTTTTATACTCTCTTCCTCCTCCTCGTTGAATACTGTAATAAACATTTTTGTTTACAAATATTGCGTTGCTTTACTCACCAACTAGTTCAACAAAATGTCCAAACACACATATGATGTTCTTGCAAATTCGTGCCCGACTTAAAAATAAAATACAACCGGTTCCAATATTTATAGGATAGCATAGACATTAACAAAATGGCAGCACAAACTGCCGAGCGCTCAAAATGCAAGTACTGCCTTAAAAAAAAATATAAAAAAGCGCTTAAAAATTTTGTTGAAAGATCCTTATAATTTCAATAATTGCCGTTTATGGCAAGCTTATCGTTAATCATCCAATTTTCATTAATTAAATAACCCGAAGAATATTAACCCCGTAGGCGAAAATCAAAAAAACAGTCCACAGATTGTCCACCTTTTTTCACTCGATTATAAATATTGTTCTCAAGTGAAAGAAGGCGATAATATTGGTAAATAATAGCTTTTCATTTTAGAAAAGTAAAAAATCCAGTGCAAAATGCAGTAGAAAGTATATGGAATTTTTTACGACACCTTTAGGTATTAAAAATTTTCCTGCATGCGTAAGGCAACCTGCATCGGTAATAGACACAATTGGACATTTTGAAATTAATGTCGATCCAATAAAATTTGTACGTACCGAAAGAACTAAACATACACCGTGAAACTGTATCGGACCTCGACGCAGTTTTTGCGATCGAACGGAACGAAAGTTCCGCTATTGTTTCAAAACTTGGGTTTGGAAATACATCTGCGGTATTTGACAAGCCGGTTAGCGATGCTTCTTGTGATAGCTCGGTGGCTTCGCGTTTTTGCGTTGGACACGCCACGGTACGTTAGCTGACGCAAAAGATCAGATAAATAACACTTTTTAGGACAGTTACCTCATTCGGTTTTGTAACAGGACTATTGTCACCGTGGCGGTTCAAATTTCGCGGATAAAACTGTGTCGTAATTCTGAAAACTGAAGAAAAATCCGAAACCATATTCTAAATACTGCGTGAAATGTTTAGAGGAAATTCCATTCGAGAAAATACAGTCATATTAGGGGGACCCATAAGTAATCAATTATTTTGAAATCTAAAACAAACTCTGTAGTAAATTCAAGTTTTTATTTCTTAATTTATTATATAATCTCCATCATTATCAAGGACAGTTTGCCATCTTTCCTGCAAATTTTCAATCCCCCTCTTATAGAAATCCAGAGTTCCTGAAGCAAAATATGACTCAACATGACTCCTTACATCTTCTACAGAAGTGAATGTTTTATTTCTTAAATAATGCTCCAGAGATCTGAAAAGATAATAGTCAGAGGGAGCAATATCCGGTGAGTACAGGGGGTGCGGTAAAACTTCCCATTGCAATTCTTTGATTTTTTCCTGAGTGAGTTTCGCTGAATGGGCCGGGCATTGTCAATTTGCAGTATTATACCTTTTCTGTGGACTAAAGATGCCCTCTTTTTCAATAGTTCTGAATACAGCCGTTGTAACTGCTGACAATACAACTCAGCAGTAACTATTTCTCTAGGTTTCAACAACTCAAAGTGAATTATTTCACGACAGTGCCATCAAATGCACAGTAACACCTCTCTAAGTGATAAGCTAGGTTTAGGGATTGATACTGCGGTTTGATTTGCAGAAAGCCATAACTTGGAACGCTTTATGTTATCATAAAGAATCCATTTTTCATTTCCGAAATGTATCTCTACGAAATCTGGATAGCAATGAGGTGCAAATTGATCGACGAATATCCTTGTTGGTCTCAGATAATTGATGCGGTAACCATATTCCTTGCCTATGTGCCTTTCCCATTTCGTGTAGATGCCTTTGTATAGTTAACTATGTGAACCCAAGGTTTCTTGATAATTCTTGTATACTTAATTTTGGATCAGCTTCCACTAGAAATTTTAGGGTGTCATTATCAAATTCAACTGGTCCACTTCGAGGCCTGTCAGAGAGACCAAAATCACCAGCAGCAAACCTTCTGAGACAACGTTGACACTTGTTGACCTTCAATACATCTCCATAAACATCGCAAATTTTCTTTGTTGTTACCGTTGCATTAAATTCCGCATGAAAATGAAAAATTATGCAATGACGAATATGATTCTCAGAAGGTACGTACGCCGCCATTTTATTACAAGGTTGTAAAAAAAATTATACTTTTTAGAATATTTTGAACACAGACTGCTTTACCGAAAACTGTAAAAGAATACGTGTTTCCTCTTCAACGATCGGTATAGGAAGATAAAACAAATTCTGTATAAATAATTGATTACTTATGGGTGCCCCTAGTAGTACATGTTTATTACAGGGAGTAGAACATAATAAATACACAACAACAACACACGATTCGTTAAAATTACAAACGCTGTAAGCGGGAATCAATGATAATCGGAGTCTTTGTGGTACTTGTCTTCCTTGGCTGAATTCGAGCCTCCCTTGACAGCGTAATCCTCCTGATTCGAGTGATATGATTTCTCCCCTTCTTCGGCTCGGTGACCTTGATCCAGACTACGATCGTGTCCTTTGTCGTAATACTCCTTCTTCCCGCTGTCTTCCTCATCGCGGCCCGAGGAGTGATGGCCACCCTTCTCGAACTCGCCTTCGGCCCCTTTGAAACCTTTATCGAATTTCTCGAACTTATCGAAATAACCCTTCTTATGATCCTCGTCGTAGAAATCAGTCTCCTTCTTGTACTCGTCCTTATGGTAGACGTTGTGATATCCCTTAGTCTTGTCCCCCTTCTTGTGATACGAAGAATGCCCGTAATTGCTGTCCTTCTCTCCTTTCTCAGCTTCCTCGTGGGAGCCATGCCGTTCCCCTTGGTCCACGTGCCCCTTCACTCGTTTGCCATTCTCGCTGTAATATCCTGAATCAGTCGGCAATATTAGTACATCCCCTGTAATAAAACTTTATCATAACTTTAATAAGTATACCTTCGCGACGTTCGTTATCGCGCTCGTCCTGTCCACCTTCGCTAAACCGATGACGACTCTTACGAACCTCGTCCCCATCCTCCCCGTGCTTAGAATATTCCTGCGTCGCATACTTCTCCCCGCTCACATCTTCGGAAGCGCTTCCGCCTCCACGGGAACCATGAGATCCACCATTTTCGTCGCTATGAGATCCATAAAACTCGCCTTGTCCCTTCCCATCGCCAACATCGGACTTCTCGAACGAGTGATCAAAGTCCCCGTGATCGTCTTCGTGGATATCATCATCCTCGTCCCGGCGATAATCCTCCTCGGCTTCGTGGCTATCTTCCGCATGTTCCTCGTCGCTGTCTCGCGTTTTATCGACCTCGTTCCCCTTCAATGTCTTTTCCAAATAGTAAGGCGCCCGAGGCTTCGACTCTAGAGGCAGCGCCACGTGGCCGGGCAATTGGTGGTTGGCATAGGTGACAATTTCTTGGCGGGCCCCTTTGTCCACGGGCGCGTACGGTTGCAGAATCGGTGCAACAGGTGCAGCGACGTACTGCGCGCCGGCGACGGCGTCTGGTGTGCGATAGTAGCTTCCACTTCCGTGATCGGTGTAATGCAGGTAGTAAACCGGAAGACCCTGTTGCTGGTTGTACACGTAACCGCTGGCTGAGCTCTCGAGGTCCTCCGCTCGCATCTTGCTAACTGTCATACGCTGCGTCCGGGCCGGGCCTGCCTCGATTCGGCCGACAACGACCGAAAGGAACACCCACACCAACACCCTGTCGACGAGCATAGCGGTAACGATCGTTGCGCAGCTGGTCCGACGATTGGGACGGCGTTATTTCTCGCCGGTGGACCGGAATCCGCACTGGTACGTCTATCAATCGTCGGCATTGCTTTATATATCGGCACGGGAACGTGATTCGAGGCTGCGACCGGTGAATAAGGGATAGCAGAGTGGAACCGGGCATTCCACGGTCCAGCTCGATAATTCAAGTACACTGTGTGTGTGTCATTGACAGCGTCGCTTTACTTGCCGGCTGCTCCCGGGAATCGCGACCGATTTGCGTAACGTGTTACGCCGCCCGGCCCGACTCGACTCGGCCCGGCCCGGCCCGACCCGGCCTACGATCGTGATCAAGGCTGTCGCAGGAATCCTTTGGCCGCGTTCACCGATGACGTCGGGCCTTAACAATGCCAGCTTGGAAAAAAGAGGTGAGAGTCGAATTCACGATACAGTGATTCGCGTAGTTGTTCAAGCACCCTTTAAATCGGAATAGCTTTTTTAAAAGTGGGTCAAACGAAGTCGGTTTTTCTGAGAAGCTGGAAGGTTTATTTTCAGCCATTGAGAATAATTGATGATATTCACAATTGTTTCGGAGAGATGGCAAACTAAGGAAGCTGCCAGTCAATTTTTCAAAAATAAGATTTTGAATATTTTTATTTATCATTACAATTTATCAAAGTTTTATTTACTATTACAATTTATCAATTTTCATAAACACTGGATTGGCTCTCTTCTTGTAGGCTACCTGATTTTTAAATATATTATAAATTATTGTAACTTCTTGACTGTTCTTACTCAATCCCATGTTTATTTGGTTACTACAGTGAATTCTCGATATATGTTAACAACACGGATCTTGCCAGCGTCGTTTATTGTCCAAGAGACATACCCGAGCTGTGTTATGCTTACACTCCACGGCGTCGGAAGCCTGTCGAACTTCGCGGCCCCTCACGGGGTATACTCCGCGGTAGTGGGGATCATTCTGCGGCATTTATCATGTAGGTCTTGGCGGCATATATAAAGAAATCACTGCATTTACGTGACTACGGAAATGTCTGATCCATACACAGTCGGGGACTAAATTAAGTGGACACCGTTTAAAATCCAATAACTTTTTTTAAATTGGACAAAACGACGAGGTTTTTTAGACATGTTAAAAGGATTAGTTTACTAAGAAATTCATGAACAATTTTTTTTTCAAATTGCTACTGCTCGAAATATCGAAGAAAAAGGTCAAGGTTATAATTTTTAACTTTTTTATCTGTACTTAGAATGAAAATTTAAAATATTATATTTACAAAATTTTCATTACTCGACATCTATTAAGCTAGCTTTTCGAAAAAATTGAAATCATTTGAGTTACTTTTAAAAAAGTTATTCCGATTTAAGGGATGTTTCCACAATTGAGAGTATCACTATATACAGGGCGTTCATAGTAACAGCGCCAAATTATAACTCTGTTATTACTGAAGGTAGAAAAGAATCGTAGAGGAAAATTTTGCATAGTTTAACAAGTTTTACCTCCCTATAATACGTTTCTTTACAGAAGTGGATCGTTGCAAGTTGCTACGTACAAAAAACTTACACAATTTTAGAGTTTTAGTATGTAGAACAGTTTTGACCATTACTCCACGTTAATTGAAACTTTTATAACATTCTCAATTTTGCGTATTCGACTTCAACAATTTGGAAGCTTGTTCTGGAAATCACAAGGATTAACAGAAAGGTAAAAAGAAAATTTCACAGGCATTGTTAGTTTAGCTTCAGTTGGCATATCGCCTGAAACCACACAATCTTTGCCTAGCTGATTTTTCTCCGCTTGTATGATGACTCCGGTCTGTGTTCTAATTTCACAAAGTGACTCGATAGCATGAAGCAATCGATTCGAGCAGCAATTATTTGTATCCGGCCCCGTTGCTGCTTGATTGATTCTGCAAAATCGAACGGGAGCCCTCTCGCGATTTTAAACTCACGGCTTGGCCAAATCCGCGGCCGCAGAAAACACGATGGATCTAATCACCTGCACCCAACACAGCGAAAGAACTATGTTACATAATACAAATGGTAGTCCCTCGTGAATTCCAACGGTGTATAAAAGAAATTTAACAATTTGTTGAAAAGTTCTATGCAGTAGCTGTAAAATAAGAAGTGAAATGGCGTTTGAAAGTTTTTGGGCGGTTGACTTTCTAATTCCCCCGTGTAACGAGACACGAGTTTTTCAGGACCGATAAAATAATAATATCGCTATAAAAGATTGCCTATTTAATTATATAACTAAACAGCATATCTAAATGTCATTAAAATTAATAACGAACGTTCTAAGGAAATACTAAAAATTATATCAACAACGAAAACCATACGCTGTAACTTTTAATGGATTAAAAATTATCCACATCACCAAAATGTTAAAACAGTATATACGAACCGTTTATTGTTAGTATAATGCAAATTGACTTTTTTAAAAAATGGGAAAACGAAAAATATACATATACTTAATATGAAATTTTTATTTACAAGCAATGTATAATTTAAATCTTAGAACTTTTCTCTGTTTTAATCAACTAGAATTTTGTTAACTAATACGATTGGATAACTGGAGCCGGTATCGAGAAAAGAAAAATCTTTTCATACAAAGTGAAACACTCAGGTTTTACTTCAACAAAGTCTTTAGGAAGTACAATTGCATAAAGAAACAATACTCTTTTTCCACATAATTTTATATAACACGTTCGTAGACGAGACTGAATTTAAAACGCTAGGTCGACAAAAGAGACCGCAAAAATTTAAAAACATCATATTTTATTTGCTGGTAAAAATTTTTTTAAATAGCATTTGAATTTGTATTTTATTTAAAGAATATTGAAAATACTCAGATTTCAATACTCAGAAATACAATATTTTATTAATTTTAATTTATCTTTTCTGTTACTCAAAATTCGTATTATTTACAGGATGATTCAATACTGTAAAAGAGATTAAAGTGTTTTATTTTACGCCAGATTATTAAAATAAAAATATTTTATTTTGTGGATTAGATGGTGGAAGTAAAAATATCTTACCTTATAATTTAGATTATTGAAATAATATTTCATTTTGTGATTTAGATCGTTAAAATAAAAATATATGCTTTTTGAAACTTGCTTGAAAATACTATTTTTTCCAAACCAAGTAAAACGTAGAATACTGAATAGTATTTGAAATATTCATTTCACCACATACTGACCATCTGTGAAGCATGCTGCAAGAGAAACAGGATTATTCCCAATTGACTATCTAAAATGGTATTTTAACCAGCTCCGATTCCAATTTCTTAATCCGAGCGGCCTGAAGGTCGTTCACGGGGTACGGATCGTGGAACGCAAGCCTTGGCGGAACCGGTGAGATCGGCCGAGAATTTCACGGTGAAATCGACCGATCGGACTTTGTCGAAACGCGGACGTGGCCGGTAAGTATGTCCTTCCAGATGCATTCTGCAGTCTTGGGCGAGTGGCGATCGCGTCGGAACGCTCTCGATCGGCGGTCGCGACATATAAAAGAGGTGGGCTCAGGGCCACGTGATTAGAGTACACCCGAGCGCGATTCCGCGAGCCGGTCCGCTTCGGAGAAGCCTCCGGTGAATCATTATAGTCTGCGGCATGCCGCTTGAAAGGTTCGGTCCCGAGGTGAAGTAGACCGTTACAAACAAAGAAAAAGCGGAGAGAAAATGAACGTCTCGAGCAGAAGATGGAGGACCGTTTACGCGGTCCTCTGCTTCTGGGTCGCCTCGTCGAAGGCGTACACGGTTTTCGTGTACACGCCGCAGAGCCAGAGCCCAACAGTGATCGACACGAAGCAATCTTACGTAGAAGTCGAGGACCTGACGCGAGGAAGCGACTACCAGCCGTCGAGGCTGATCCCCATCAAGGCTCCGCGCGTCGATAAGCACCTGACAACCCTATCCTTTGAACCCGAGGCTGAAATGCTGCCGGCTCACTATACCGGCGTGAAGCCGCCCGGCGTGGACCACATGGAGCTGAGGTACGCGGACTCCCAGTCCACGAAGGTCATTCCGAAACATCAATCGTTGAGAGGATCCAATCAACGCGGAGGGGCTGGACAGACATCGGGCAGCAGTCGCGACGTTCAACGCCAGAAAGTGGCCAGTCTAGAGAAGGGACAGAAGGGCGATCACCAGAAGGAGAAGCAGAAGAGTCAGTACGTCGAGAGCGGTGGGAAGAAGAAGAGCCATTACGAAGAGGACGCCGACTCCGGACACGAGGAGGCGAGGGCTGGTGGAAAAGGAGGGAACAACCATCAAAGGAAGAAGAGCGACTATTTAGACAGCAAGGCCGGTGGCTACCGAAATGTTTATCACAAGGACGAGTTCAAGAGGGACCACGATTTCTACGATAACGACGACGAAGGCGGACACTCGAAGAAGCACGGCCGGTACAAGGAGAAGCATGTCGCCCACGAGGGCACGTACGAGAAGGGGTCGAGCAGGAACGCGGGCTCCGATGGAGCGGGAACCGGGAAGAAGGGAGCGACCAAGAACTCCCGGGCCGAGCAGGAATCCAAAGGTCACATCGCCGGTCGCGGTTACGATGGATTCTTTAAAAACTTCCACGGATTCGCAAAACAGGCCAGCCAAGCGGAGGGTGGAAAGTTTGGCTTCGCCGAGCCGAAGGGGCGCTAGGCCTCTTTCCACAGGAATCCAACCGAACGTTTCAATCTGTAATTGTCTACTTATCTTAGAATAAATCGTTAATTATCGTTATATCGCTGACATGTCGATATATTATTCAACGAAATTTATTCGTTTGATCAAAGGTTCGTGATCAAGCGCGCTTCAGCGAACACTGTTAGCGCGTATTATGCGATGAGCTTGATTGAAGATAATTATGCGATCTATATTGTACATATTATCCGTGCGATATTTAGCGTAAGAGGGGGAAGTCAAATTATTTCATATTAATCACACTCATTATTTCCTATAAGTTTTTTTCAACTTCCTGAGAACGTGCGACAACCGGGTCTATCTTGACCCAGAGCATTAAAATCGTCATTTAATTGCTCAATTTCCACCCATTGATTCGAATGAATGAAATGTGACATTAGTAATATGAAAAATATGTTTTAAAAAATTGACGATTATACCTGTGAATGGTGCTAAGTAACATGAATTTTATAGTCGTGAAAAAGGTCCGCTGTAGTATTTACTTTTTATTGTGCAGAGTATTTATTGAGATTTTTCATCCGAATTGTTTGGTTATAATAAATGAGGATAATCGAAAGTTGAAATAATATTGAGATGACACGGTAAAGAAAGGAATAAAATACGAGAACTCGGCGAAGAAAATTGTTATGGTTTCCGCGGAGCGCATTAGCAAGAAAAATCAATTTGCGTGCGATCTGTTGTTGCGCGAAACGTTTGTTTTGCTTCGATCACGTTCCCAGCTGTTCTTTTTTTGTTGAAACAGTTTTCCATCACGAGCTCGGAATTTCTCATTTCGAGTGTCATCGATTCCAAACGGAACGAGGATCTACAGTGTACTTTCATATTTCCTGCAGTTCATCAGGACGTATTGTTCCGTTCTCGTTTCTCGTTTCTATTTACGTGGCAGCCAATGATTCGCCTATGCACACCGACTCCGGCTTGTTTCGCGCGTCGACCGATGGAGGCCGGTTTGATTAATGGATATTAATAATGTCGAGCATTGTTGCGCGGATAAATTGCAATCATTCCGTGTATCGGACCAGATGAAAATAAGAGCTCGTAATTGAAACAAGCACGGCCGGCCGAACCGTGTATCTCGAGGCATTACAGTATCGTTCCTAGTTCGCAATGGCCAGCAAGACTTACATCGACATTCGCTATCGCTGGAATATTTCAAATCGTTCGTTCGATCATTGTTGGAGAGTATGAACAAATGACACTGTACGTATTATAGCGACTTATGTAATTGTTCGAACATTCAATCAGAATAATCTTTTTCAATGTGGATCAAACGATTTCAGTTTTTCTACAATGCTAAAAGAATTTGGTATTTATTTCGTTGATGACCTTGAGATATGTTATGAAGGTCAGATGACTACAGCGAACTCTACCTTTTCCCTATGACCAAATTTGCCCGTAAGCCCAAGGGGGGAGGGATTCTTTTCAAATAGCTATAGAAATCTAACCCTCCGTGGTCGTTGGCAACTCAAAAGAAATTAGAATACTTAACCCAACTAAAGTTTGTACGGACATTCTGAATGAATTTGAGTTAGGTCTGGCCCAACCCCACCTCTGCCATAATTGGGAAATTTGGTAATTGGGAACAGATTGGGTTGTCGATAGTCATCACAAGAGATTTTTGTAAAAATCTCGCAAACCAAGGTCGTCCTGGCGGTACAGGAGAATGATGACCTGAACAACACATTTCAAGGTCATTGAAATCGGCAAGAAATACCCTGTTCCGAATAATTACCCACAACTTTCTCGACTTCTCATTATTTGGGTTCTTATTAACTCACCCTGTAGATTCACGACTTTCGACGCGCGCGCGAAGACAAAGACTCCGTAGGAGTGTAGAGGCGATCGTACGTGTGCCCGGTAGTCGTGCGTCGAGCGCATTGAAACGCGGCGCGAGTAATACATAAATCAACCGGTCTCCTGGCTGCCATATCATTTCGTACAGTAGTCGTGAATGAATGGACCAGCGTTTGAGTTATCGTTTCGGCCGTTCCCCCGGAATCCAGCGTGGGTCGCGTGGTCTCGAGATCTTTCGCGCGCCCATTTTCTTCTCTAAAATATCATTTTAACCGAAAAAATCGCCAGTTAACCAGCGAAAAGAAATTCCTCTGGGCCCTGAATTATTAGCGAAACACCGGGGATGTAATGTCGTCAGATAGTTCCACGGGGCTGGTGTTCTCGAACGGAAGAAGGTTTAAAGAAAAAGGTCAAAAAGAGGTGGCTTCCTCTAAAAGGGCGTTCAAGTTTCATCATATCTACATAACTGTGGTCATTAGTCGAGCTTCTGACGGTACCACCTATTATAACGACAGGAGAGGTAATCAAATAATAAAACCGTTCATTGTTATCATTTCGTGTCCCCCGAGTTCACAATGCCCACTCTGAAGTCGATACCAAGTTTCGCCTAGACTGAGGCTAATTATAAAATACTCGTGGGGTATGTCGGGAATCTGATGGCCCAGTTGTTTTTAAAAACATCAGTACATTGTATATTTAATCGATATTAACGATAAAAAATATATTTATAAAAGCACATACAGTTGGTAAAAAAAGATCTGGTACACCCTCTAAAATAAGTGTAACTGTGTTTTATTAAATAAAATTGTAATTCACAGGAATTGCGAAGGAATTACAGTGTTTTCTCGATATATGTCCCAAATATCTAGCCGATAAAAGTCCTAGAACTATCCCCACTGCTACGAGAACGCCTCGCGTGGCCTTGCCAAACGTCTTGGGGTTTTTTCCATTTTTTATTGCCATCCCCATGACCTTCATGCTTGCCGGGGTCTCGAAGGCACTTCACCGCGACTTGGGCCAGCCTTTTCGCCTCCCACCTGACGGTTTTCCCACCCTTACGACTTTTCCTCTGCAGGAGAAATTCTGACAGGAGTGGGGAAAACCGAGGTTTCCTCCGCAGATTTTTCTAATGAGGAGACAGTCGACACACAACACTCTCGTTTTTTCGTTGTACACTTTACACACTCTCGTATTCTCGTTGACCACTCTCGCTTCTCGTTACACTAGTTGACTTCTCGTCTGAGAGTCAGCCAGATTGTACAAATTGTAAATAAATCCTATTTAAACCCTCAAGTTAGTCCCTTCTTGGAAACGCAAGAAGGGTGGTCCTTCGAGTATTATTTCGTTGTAACTATAGTGGGCACACACGTGCAATCAAAGGTACAAGGCCGAACGATCGAAAGATCATCCACGGTATTTACAGTAAGTATTGATTTTACAATTTTTTTATCCAAATGAAAAATGGGAATCTCGAAACAAATTCATTGACAGAATATGTTGATTGCAATGCTGCTTGCTTTAACCAATAAATTTTATTTAGAAAAATGTTTGTTGAACGTTACTGCTAGGAATCGAACATTTCAAACGAAACGTAACAATTCTAAGTGACTTTTTACAATGCAACAGTAATTTCTTAAATAATTCAGTGGTACGTACGCGTAGAAATGAATAAGAACAAATGGAAACTGTGCTAAATAACATATAACGAATGCGTATGCGCGGCGCTGATTAATGAGATGTTAAACAATAATATCGCTTCGTAGATCAGAGACGTTGATCGCTTTTAAATGCGCGCGATGAGTGCTGATTTGACCTCGATGTTCACCCCGATGACGATCACGCTCGACCGGCTGTCGAATTAATTTTCGGTGAATATTTTATCGTGATATTAATGCTACACGGTGCCCGACTGTAGACCACTTTTAATACGAATCTCGCATTATGCGATGAATATGGCGGCCCGACCGTGCAGTGCCACCAGATGAGGGGAGGAGGCACGAATCAAGGGGAAAATTTTACCCTCTCTCTCTCTCTCTCTCTCTCTCTCTCTCTCTGGCAGTGCCGGTGACTGCACGACAGAGACGGAACGAGTCACGTGACCTGCCCGCGGCGAAAGCGTGGAGGAATAGTGCGGTAGAAGGGGAAATTACAGTGGGGGAACAAGTCTTGATCTGGAGACAGTGGACCCATGGAGTTTAAAGGCCAAGACTTCGTGGATTCGCGGTAAGGTAGAGTGACCATGTTACCGACAAAAATAGACGAAAAATGGTTTTACGTGCCTCAACTTTTCGTCCTTACATGAGAAAATTTTTCTGTGGGAAGAAAGTGCTCATTCGACTGAGAAAGGTTGAATCTAGGGCGCGCTGTCATGAGCTGACGAGATTTTGCAGATATTTGGTAATATAAGTGTCGGAAGTGGGCCAAAAATTAACGATGTGCATGCCGTGGAATCCAAGCATTTTTATGTCACTGGATGAGTTTTCTGAAATCGAGAATAGCGCGCGCTAGAACATATCTCCAGCTACAAATTGAGCTATATTTTGTCTTGATTCTCTGCGAAATGAAGCGAAAAACTTGAAGCATGTTTCTGGCGTCAGAATTCATAATATCGATAATACAGAGCAAAAAATGTGACAAATTTAGTCGCAGACTTAAGACCCTCCGAATCAAGACCAAGACGAAACTTAAGTCAGTGGCTGAAAGCTGTGAACGAAAATGATACAGTAGTTACCGACGTACTGACTCTGAAAAAGTCACGTGACTATCCTGGTCTCTTAATTTTCCACGACGATCTCCAAGCACGTGAATTAAGATACGAGTCGCTCGTTTGATGACAGTCGATTGCAACGTTCATCGCGTACCGTTTCTTTTGACCGCTCGCTCATCAGTCGGAAACGGTTTGTAATATGTAACAAGGCGGAGATATTGCTTGCACGTGTCGAAGCAATATGACTAGGCCGATTTTAATATTGTTCGGCAGACCTGTTCTTAAGAGCCTCAAGAGTACACCGAATTGTCAGGGAATTGGGAATCGACGAGCTAATTTGCACTTGACGAGAGGAAGCTTTAAATGCCAGCCGAAATGTGACGTGAGTTCATTTGAATACCATGGTCGTTAATGAAACATTTGGATAATCTATGCGAATTTGTTAACAACGGACGAAGCTACGGCGGTCGTGTGCATTGGTGGTGAATACAATCAGCCGCAGAAGTATTCATCCACCCTTCAAAACGAACAACTTTCATAAAATTGATTCAAATGGCTTGTGATTTTTGAGATGTTAGAAGTAATAATATACTAGGTGATTTACGAAAAGAATTAATTAAAAATTAACATTGGTCGAAATAGCAAAGAAAAATGGTTATGATTTTTTACTTTTTTATCTGTGCTTATAATAAAAATTTAAAATATGCCTTTCGTAGATCCAAGTAAGTTATACGCATACATAAAATTTGAGCAAAATCGATTAAGGTTGCTATGAGTTACAAATAATTATAAATGGTAAAAATTAATAAGTTACTTATAATTTTATTTATTATTATACTTGTTACTTATAAATTTTCATTATAGGCGCAGATAAAAAAGTTAGGAATCATGACCATTAATTTTTGCTTTGCAATTTTGACCAATGTTCATTTTTAATTACTTGTTTCTATCAATTACCTAGTATAATAATCCTTTTAACATCTCAGAAAAACTCAACTCGTATGAACCAATTTTATAAAAATTATTTGTTTTTAAGAGATAGACGAATACTTTTACTCTAAATTATTAGGATTTTAAACGAATTGGATTTGAAAAAATAAGTTGAACACAAAACCGAATTTAATGTACTTCGAGGTTATTTGTAATATAGAATTTTGGATTTCGTGTAATTTCAGCTTCTGTAGGTCCACGTACATTTGTCTAAATGTTTGCAGTTTAATAACAAACGTGCAGTGAAATAAAAATGATGGAATATTTAATGAAAAAAAAAATAAATAAATGAAAATATCCAGTGAACATTTCAATATTTGAATAATCCATAACCCGTGTTACTTTTAACGTTGAACTGCCCCGCCAACAGTTCCTCTGGTTTTGTTCAGTAATTTCATTTGGTGTTTTAATATTCAGCATTCTCGTGGCGAATGGAATTCTGTAAGGCGTTTTAATTAAATTCCGGCGAGAGTGTTTAAAATGTTTATTTTACCGCACACGCTCATTTAGGGGACTCTGCGTCGAACGTGACGCGATCGTCAATGAAGTGTTACTCTTTCGCAAGCCGAGTTTTCACTGGTGCACGCAAAAAATATGGCACATAACGTAATCATGTCTTGCTTGGATAGATACCATGTATAGACGAAATAACAATGTATCTAATCGCAACAGCGACGATTGTAAATAAGCTTCGACTTCTTTTTCGATACTCATAAATAGGCTGGAGTTTACGTATTTGTTTCAACATTAGTATGAAAAACTAAACTGAACATTTTAATAAAAATACGGTTGAATAGTAATCTATAAATTTGAACAAAGTTTGGTAATTATTTACAAAAACGTACTTTTCTCCGATCTTGATGACCTTGGAATATGTTGGTTAACCTAAATATGTTCGAACACCTAAATATCTCCGTTATTATTAGTCGTATGACAAAATTCCAGAGAAAACATCTTTTTTGATGGACATCTTTACAAGATCTTAAGGTCACCGGTTTTTTTATTACATGAAACCATATATTTTTTAATTATATTCTTACAGAGGGCGATATAAATCTCTTCAAGATCAAACGAATACTGGCATCAAATTTGACCCTCAAAACCCAACAACGTTCGTCTGAAAGCTTTATTCGTATTATTCATATTTTACGAGATATTTAGTTTCCTGTAGAACTCAAATGACTACAAAACACATTTTCAAAATTTTCATTACAAGCCCCGCTAAAAAAGTTGTAAAAAACCACATTTACTATTTTTTTCCGCATTTAAGTGCGATTTTTCCAAAAATTCTCATTACACGTCCCCGAGCAAATTAATGTGGCCTTGAAGAAAAACCTGAAGTCGTTTGGTCCATTTATGAGAACGTGATTTGGATGTAAAACGTGTGCCACCGATTATGAGACTGACTGTGTGTTCCATTCTTACAGGGGTCAGCTTTTACAACACGTTTGGCGCTGCCACCCGACTACGAAAACGTGACGGACTTCATGTGCGAAGCGTTCTACAAAGATGAAGCATCCCTTCGAAGTGTATGTGATTTACCCGCGACCGCGACGCCATTGTGGCGACATATAATGTATGAGCAAGTAAAGGCGGGTCTGTCGATCATCGTCGAAAATCGAGAGCACTGCGTGGTCGGCGCAGCCTTGAACACGATTGTGTGCCCATTGGAACCATGCAAGTTGGCGAACTACGCGGAACAAAGCGAATCACCAGCGATCAAGGAGGTCCTGCATTTCTACAGCTTCATATCTGCTCAGCCTGATATTTACGAACGGTTCTGTGTGGCGAGGATGTTCGAGTTGACCAGCATAGCGGTGGACAGAGAGTATCGAGGTCTTGGATTAGCCAGGAGACTAGTCGTGGAAAGCTGGCACCTGGCACGCGACTGCGACTATGCGGTATTCCACACGGCTTGCACCAGCAGGTGACGATCATACTACCGGTAGTAAAAATTATTCGATCGAACAACACAACTGTCTGTCATTGTAATTACTTATAATTGTAACGTAGAAAATATTTCCTATATCTTCGATAAAATGCGTCACGCACATACAGATTTTGATCTAAGCCCAATCCTCGGGTCCGTGCTGTGACATAAATCGTATAGGGTCACTGTTGCCAGATGAGGGGAGGGAGCACGAATTGAGAGGAAGAAGTTTAGAATTGCAGCTAAATTATGGGATACATAAGTGGTAATTAATGCAAAATTTTTTATACGCAGAGAAATGATACATTTGTGTGGCAGCTTTGGAATGCAAGAAGTGTGGAATATACCGTTTGATCAATACGTGCGGAATGGTCAATTGGTTTTCAAGAACATTCAAGAAACGAACAATATTTGCAGAGTGTTCATTGATTTTTTGAGGGAATGTAAAACATACTGTAAGACATCTAAAAAGTGTAAAAAACTATTACCACCTCCAATGAACTATCGTTAATAAACTAAAGTTTTATAAAATTCGATTCTTCATGTATTAATAGCCATACCAAAATCATACTATACGGGGTCAATGAACTTCTCTTAACATCAGTTATAATATTATAAAGTTGAAGTAAATAAATCCTTTTAATAAAATATCGACTTTCAAGTAAGCCGTAACGTGAAATAACTTAAGCATTTAAATCAATTTTAAATATAATATTACCTATAATATAAAATGACACAAACATTGAAAACAAAAGGAAAGAAAAACGAAAGGGCCTATCCGATTAAGATGGTCAAAACTGCCCTTAGAGGTTTTTCAATGATTAATGAACTATTCGAAAGCTGACTCAGAAAAACCCCTCTGAGCAAAATTTCAACCCTGTATCTTGCCCGTGAGGAAAGTTACAGGGTAAATTAGATTTCGCGCTTTTCCGCGCATTTTCAACACTCTGATGCTTTTTAAAATTCTGAAAAAATGTGGCATATTTTGGATCCTCAGACAAATTTTTGAGAATTTTTTCAGATTTTTGTCTTACAAACTGTGATCGTAAAAAATGAAAAACCTCAAGAAAAACCGGAAAAGTGTACATTTCTTAAAAATATGAAAACATGCTATTTTACTGTGTAGTGCCCCGATAAAGTACCATAACAGGCAGTGTCATAAATTTTTTTAGATTTCTTGTTGTGGGAAATCATTGTCAAAAACAAGAAAAACAGAATTTTTTCGACGTCTCTTCTATTAAGAGGAAAGTTGCACTTGTTGGTTTTACCGCAGAAATATATTAAGTATTTTTAAATATTATTACATTGCAACAAGTAAGTGTTTACCTAAGAAATGTGTTTTAAGAGAAAAAATGAATTGTATTTTGTACGGTATATACCAGAATGTTCGTGACGTTTACAAGATCGTCGGTTGGCACAGCGGTTAGGATTACGGAGCGGATCCCCCGTATGGCACCGCTCGCTCGGGGCCAGCCGGCGTAGCCAAGCACTCTTAGAGAGAGTGCGGCGCCGGCTGTCTCTGCGGGCCATACGGGGTTACCGCACCATCTCCACCGAGGCGGCGGGACTCCTCACCGTGGTTCCACCCTTCCATGTGGTGGCGGCGGAGCGGGCGAAGTTTATACCACATCGCCCGCTCCTTCCGCCGCCCGCCGGGGGTAGATCTCACGCGCGAGGAGGAGTTGGAGCTCGAGGGCCAGAATCGCCAGGCCCGGACGGAGACATTTTCGGAGTGGAGGGCGCCAACAGCGCCCTCCACTCC
>CM052129.1:17816230-17893905 GCA_028454255.1 Halictus ligatus
AACTCACTGGTTCGAACGCTATGCGTGCGTAAAGTTGAGCGATTTTAAGCGTTTCAGGTTGGTGCCCCCGGTTGTGGGGGGCGAAGCGTTACCGGCGCGGGGATCTCCCCCGCGCCCTATTGCGCCCCCACAATTGGGGGCGGCGAATTTGGGGGCCCGGGGTGTGAGCTGACCCGGGCCCCCGGGGGGGGAGCATAGCTCCCCCCGTGATAGGCCGACACCCCCCGGGTTAGATTCCCGATGTGGGGGGTGTCGGTCCGTCCCTCCCCAATGAGGGAGGGGGATCCGTGGGGGGTTTGGGGAAAGGAAGGGTCGGGGCGTGCCGGATCGCGCCTCCGACGACCCTTCCTTCCGGTGGCGGCGTCTTCTTGCCCTGGCCGGAGCTGGGTCCTTCGGGACACCGGCTCCGAGCGGGGCACGAAGACTCCGGGAGCTGTGGGTGGACCGAGCTGGGGCTCGGGAAGCCCAATCCGAAGGCTCCAGGGATGGGGACACCGGGCGGGTCCCTCCGCCCGGGGTCTTATAGCGTAGGCAGTGGGGGAGGCTAACACCCTCCCCCGGGGTATCATGATAGCTGGGAGGTGTCCTGTTGAGTACTCGCGTGATCCAGGCACCTCCCATGTAGCTTAGGTGGGCGTGAGGTTTTAGTGGGTAGCCCTTCGGGGTAGCCCCACATAACCCCGTCTCCCCCCAGGGAGCCGGGGTATGCGTAACGCATTTCCTCACGAAAAAAAAGGGTTAAAATGAGAAACTAATTTTTTTTTAATGTTTCCATGTATAATTTATTTATTTATTTTGTTTGGAAAGCACTTTCTCGCTAGTTCGTAAATCTTTGACATATTTTCTAAGTGAGACTTTTTTTATGCGGCCCCTCTCCACCGCATAAAAAATTTTCTTTAATATATTGTAAAAAATTATTTGTTATAGCTATTTATAAAGTTTCAGAATATTTTTTTGTACGGTTTCTTTTATGCGGTCCGTATCTACCGTACAAAAATAGGTTAGACTACACGTAGCATTCTATTTAAAAAATTGTGGGTCACCTGCATTTCTAAAAAATAATGCGATAAAAGAACATTTCAGACACTATTACATTGCTTGCAAAAAGAGTATTACTATTTCCTCTTTCATTTTTTCCTAATGTTTACTATTTGCAAGAGAATGCTGGCTAGAACACCCTGTACAACTGACTCATTTCTACAAAATGCTGTTATAAAAGATTATAAAAAGTCGTTTTTAGTGTTTTGTTCAAAATTTTTTCAAAATTTCTTTTTCATTTCCTGTTGAGAATTAATACTTGACCTTTATTTTGTATTCCCGACATCTGTGTAAGAATGCGTGATCTATCGAACTTATCGTTCTTTGCTTTTGCGGTGATTCCGTTAGCCTCGTGTTCTTCTTTTTTTTTTCGATTTTTTTCTGTATTCTACTCTACACGCGGTAGCATGTAATTTTATACTTTGAATAAAATGTGATAAAGTCTGTCGAAGATCCACGTCCAAATAATCCTAACATTTTCGGTAGTGAACTAGTTGTTCTAATTTCTCCAAAACATCTAAACTATATGGTGTACTTAGAAAAAACAGTATTATCTTTAGTAGGGTACGAATACTTATGTCAGTCACTGTAGCTGTAATGAAACTCAATACAATGGTTAGTCCATATATGTCCCAAAAGTCTAAGAGTTAAAACTCCCAGAACTATCCCTATTTCCGCGGGAAATACCCCCTGATGAGCCGTAAAGTTCGAGAGACCTCGAGGGTAAATCGGTGTGAGACCACTGCTAATCCAATAACAAAACTTTTTTATTTCCATTATTTTCTTATAGAACTTTGACCAACATATTTGTGGCATTTTTCTGATTAAAGTGACACCAAACATGTTTGGTTTCAAGTAGATCCGTGTTATGGACATGCATCGTGTAGGACATTTAAAGTTCCAGCAGTGTTTCTGAACAACAGGGGCTTGTAGAGCTTTGTTGTCCTTCTCTACGTTCGGCAGTGTATCAAACAATAGCATCTCCTGTCCGATATATGTCCCTTGCTAACCCCGTGTTTTGGACATATATCGAGTAACCACTGTATTGAAGCTTCGCAAGAAGCAAAAAAAAAAAGAAAACGAACCGACAGCTTGCAAACGCATTTTGAATTTGATGCTTCATAACCTCAATTATTTTTACCGACTTAATAATACGTTATTCACAGTGTCAGATGTACTCTGCGTTCGATAGCGACTGCATTGTACGTTCCGTCAATATATTTCTCGGAACTGTCACGGCTCCGTTGTCAGTTTTATTAGCAGTCGGGATCCGCGGTGAGAGGTGTAAAATATGCGAATATTTAAATCCTTTCTTCGTCCGCGGTGCGGAAACGGTTCGACAACCTTTGTTATCGAGCGGCCGGAAGTTCATCGGAAGGAATAAAAAGCGATAACATTCGAATGATATTCTTGATGTTTGACTTGCGGGCTCGCCTCGCCCCGCCTTGATTCGACTTGGCCGCGGGCTTTCAAGTTCCGCTCCTCCGATCCGCCAGAATTAGAAATGTCAGGAGGGAGTTTCGTAATCGAAGCGAATTTGACTGTTAAGTTCCATACAGAGGAATGGAGTTTCGAAGCCCGCGTCAATTAAGCGGGCGTCGTCAAGCCGCCGGTAGGAAAATAATTGTCGTCGGACCCGATGACTTCTCCACCCCCGTTTACGATGTAACGGGAATCCGACGATGAAATAAAATCGATCCGCGCGGGTCACATAAATCGCGTCCACGCGAATTTTTACTGCGAGCAGTGGGGGGGGGGGGCGTCGAAAGTGGCCAGCAAATTGCCGACCGAATTGATCTATTGCCAGCCGAGTTGACTCATTTGTAAAACAATTTTAGATGATCGCCTGATCGTCCATTACCGGCCTGTTATTGCCAGAATTCGGGAGCGATGGCTGCAAACACAGTCACCCGCTATAATTTGACCATCTGCCCGCGGTCGTTTTATGGGAGTGCCTTTGATTCGCGAAAAAAAAAAACCCTCCCGTGTCGGCTCGTTCTCAACGAGCTGCGACACAATGGCGGACCTCGTAAACGTGATCGAGTCGTGTAACATGAAATATCAGATTCTCGATTGTCAGATTAATGCAGATTTACCTCTCTTTCGGGACTAATTAATTAAGGCGGGAATCAAATAAAAGTATCCGAATCGAACGTTCTCGATAAAACAAGTGGAAAACGAGATGCGTTTCACTTTGTTTCAATTTTTACGAGCACGGATCTTTCTACGGATTAGTGGATTGTCAACGAATGTAGAATTCTTTCATGGTGAACTCGAGCTTATATAATTTTATGTAACTGGTTATTATTTGCGCTTTGTTCCTCGATTTCTTTCTGTCGAGGATATGATAGGAATGGTGTTATATTCTATCATAAAGCACAGCGTTAGTGAATAAAGGAACTTTAATATAAAATAAAAACCTAGAACTCTGAACTTAATATATATAACAGGTATGTCCTGCCTAAACCGACTCTTGTATCGAACTTATTACTCGCACCAGGTATGTCGTGCCCAAACCGATTCTTTTATCGAACTTGTTACTCGCACCAGGTATGTCCTGCTCAAACTGATTCTTTCTTTCGATCGTCATTTCGACGTATTGTTATGCGAGACAGCCAATACTTATCTGTTAGAATAGATAAGTTACATAAATATGGTAGATGAGTCAGAACTCACGGGCTTTCTCACCAACTAGACTAAGGCAAATTACTCACCGGTACAGAGATTTCAGGTTAAAGTCCAACCCTGCGAAAACTTCGACCGCCACGTTATTCCCTATCTGTAAGGACTAGAATCATCCATCCCCACCAAACTCCGATAACCAAATGTACCCTTATATAAGGCCCTGCGAAAGGGCAGCCAGGGGAGTCAAACAGTCATAGTCAGGGTCATGGTCAGAAGTCGACAGTCAGAATAGTGAGAAGTCAGAGAGTCATAGTCATGGTCAGGAGTCAAAGAGTCAAGGTCAGAAGTCCATAGTCAGAAGTCAGACAGAGTCAGAGAGAGTTATAAGCAACCAGTCAGTGTGCTCGCGTATCATTAAGTTATCCGTCCTGTACAAAATCGCTTTGTTTCCTTGCTTGGCGACCTATTCCGAAATATACCTAATTGTAAGTTGTGCTGGAAGACTTTGGAGCTTATTCGAGGATTCCCTCCATCTACCCCTTCCCGTAGCATAACAGTATGACGCACACTCCATCAGGCTTTTTAGAAGTTGTTACATTGTAACAGCCAAAGCGACGCCGGGCCTATGCCCCGACATTCCCGGATGTGAGTTTTACTTATAAAGTGACTACATTATTTCAACACTTTCAAAGCAAACATTTAATTTATCGATCACCTAGAAAATCGCCTAGCAAGAGAAACCTAATTAATAATTCTAGTTATACGAACCAGCAAGCTAAAATCGTTTTATACAAGGTGATCAGTAATTGATGGTACAACAGACAGGGGAGTGATTGTGCATGAAAAAGTTAGATGAAAATTTAGAATATTTTTTTCTTATGTAGAATCAACCCCGATTTGATTATAGCAGCGGTTACCGATCACCCGGTATATGGATGGGGAATAAAAATATTTTCTTGTCGAGTGCTAGAAAATAATCTGGCATTTTTATTGATCTCCATTGCTATTTTAGATTCAGAAAAAGCAGTTGAATATGAGGTAGCAATATGGATTGGTGTCTTATCTTGTTATGCGTCCACCGTATTGTAGGCTTCCCAATAGACGTTAAGCCAATATACAACTGAAGTCTCTATTCTCGTCGGCCTTTTAAACGTATGCTCTGCGCATTGACTTTTTCAGACCACTAGCGAGTCGAACGTAAGCTTTCCTGCGGAAGCGAATAATAGCCGTTGAAACAACAAACACGAGAACGGCATGTTTTGCTTCCATTTAAATAAAAAAAAAATCGGACGAAGACAATGAAACAAAACGAAACGAAATGAAATGAAAATACCCTCTGACGTTGCATTTACAACTTAATTTCATATTTACTCGCTTCCGTTGTACAACGACTTCAAAGTAAATGTTGTACCTGCAAAAAGTAAACATGGGAACAGAGAATCACGGTATCATTTTAATCTTAAAAATTTAATTGTAAATTTATTTATTTGCAAAAAGTAAATAAGGAAACAGAGAATCAGGGAATAATTTTAATTTTACAAATTTAATCTCTAAATTTAATTATTTATTTTATTTTAATTTTGCAAATTAAAATGATTTCGAACGATAGTAATTTTAAAGGCTGAATTATTATTAGCTACCAAATTATATTATTAATCAGTGTCCAAACGTGACATAACATACTCCCTTTTGTTCTTCTTCCTCATTAATAATCAGTGGACTGCGGATTTTATGCACTTACGACAAAAATGGCTAGGTGTAATTTCAAATATTAATAATATTACAAAAATTTAAGAATATCAATACATTTCCTACGACTTAATAAAACCACTTAAAATAGAAATAAATTCCTATTTGGTTCCTCTGTAATACCATTAACACTAGATTTACAGAGAATTAAATTTACTATCTTGCATTACTTTATAAAAATAACAAGACTTGGCACCCACATTTTTAACAATATTTTAAAAATACTATAAACCTAAAGAAATTTTGCTAAATAATTTCCCCTGCATCCATCCTTAGAATCTTAATAATTTTAAGTTAAAAATATTAGAATCCATTATTTTGACGGGTCCTGTAAATCTAGTGTTAATGTAAACGATTTTTATTTTGCATAAAAATCTGAAGTTTACTAATCAGTGACTACAGTGAATTCTCGATATATGTCAACAACACGGGTCTTTCCAGCGTCGTTTATCGTCCACAAGACATTCCCCCCACGGGGTATACCCCACGGTAGTGGGGATAATTCCGCGGCGTTTATCATCCAGTCCTTGGTGACATATATAAAGTAATCGCTGTAGTAATCACTATTAAATAAGTTTGCTTCCCTTCGTTAAATGTAGAGATCTACAGATATGGGAACATAAAATGGCGACGACAAAGTAGTTAATGCCACACAATCGAATTAAGTAATCAGCCAATATCAATCTTAGCAACGTCTTTCATCGCCGCAGCGAAACTAAATTTCGAGTTACTAAGCGCAAAATGGAGGTTCGTTGAATGACGGTGAGAACACGGCCACGACGCGACTTCTTGACAAGAGGAAGGAGACGCTTGCTCACCGCTTAATCCTCGCATTGGACAACAGATTTTCCTTGTTTTCAACGCGGCGCGCCGCGACATTTCCTCCGCCTGAAATTTCGCAGTGTTTGATTGTGAGGTGAAACAAGGAAGGAATTATATCGAGCGCCAGGGCGAAACGAGTTTCTTTCATAGAAAGGAGGATTCTCCCGAAGACTCTTTGCGGCTAAGATACGGGGGGGGGGGGGGTTCGCGTGACTGGTTCAAAAAATCAATTTTTCAATTGTATTTCTAAAAAGGAATCTTAAAGATGCTTTCTCAAAATTTTATACTAACGTTCATTGAAACGACGATGTTATGACGATTCCAAGAGAACGCTGCTTCGGAGTACAGTGAATTCTCGATATGTGTCAACTACACGAGTCTTGGCAGCGTCGTATACCGTCCAGGAGACATTCCCGAGCCGTGTTATGTTTGCACTCCTCGGCGTCCAAAGCCTTTCGGATACCCCGCAGTAGTGGGGATAATTTCGCGACGTTTATCATACAGGCCTCGGCGACATATATGAAGAAACTACTGTACAGTTTCGTTTTGGTATAAGACAACGGCTTGGGACGGCTTTGGCCTTATTGCGGATAAGGGTACCTATTCAGTTTGATATTGTTCGTTAGTGTGCCGAAAGTTTATGAGCTGATAATATATCTTTAAACGTAGGCAATAACGAAATTATCACTTTTCTAATATTTTGATTTATTCAATTTTTTCCACTCTCCTCTAATGCTGATGAAAGAATAGCAAAACGCGGCGTCCCGATGCACCTAGGAAATCCCACCTTTAAATCGGCACCGTAGTCTGAAACCACAATTCTGCGCCGACACCATCCAGGGCCGACTTGTCGCTTTGAATTCCTCCGAAGCAGTTTCCATGCGGTAATATCGAACAGCCGCGACACCGGAAAACGCTCGCCGATTCTTCGGCATCGACGAGGTCTAGGTGCATAACAAAATTTTGCCGTCAATCTTCCGCGTCGCTGTTAAACGCTCCAGGTAACGGGCGACCGTTGCATTGTGTCGTTTCCTTTATACCGGCCATTGTTCCCCGCTCCCAAGTCCAGACGCGGGAACGGAGTAATTAAATTTTACGTCGTCTTGAGAACCCGCCGGCGCAGCGTCGTCTCGGCCGGGACGCCGCAGTACCTGTTGATGATGCTCATTCAAACTAACATATTCGCTCTAGTTTTCCATTAGAAGCGTTTAAAGATGCACCATGAAACTTTAAGGGGACGGTAGCTGCCTAGACTTTGTTGGAATTTTTTATCGTACGGATGGTGATCGCAATAATTGTTCGTCTAAAAGGTGGGCTTCTTCGTTTTAAAATTATTTAATCCTCTAATGCAGAGCTGCTCGACATGCTTATTAGCGGGCAGGGGCGCTCGCAAATGCCAATAGGAACAGCTCAGAGTCGCCAGATCAAGACTTGTTCCCCCACTCTGTCTTCCCCTTCAACAGTGCTATTGCCCACCGCCGCGGCCCGGTCACGTAACGGCTTTCATCTCTGTCGTATACAGGGTTTCCCACGTAAATGGGAACATCTAAATATCTTTCGTATTTACAGTCCTATCAGAAAACTTCAGAGGACAAAGTGACACTGTTGCTCGGGACAATATAATGGTGAAGAAAAAATTTTATATCGTATTTTTTAATGAAATTTCAAGGTCGCTGCTGTTTTTTTTAATGGAATAGTATATTTTTTGCGATAGCATGATAGAAAAAAACTGAATTTAGTGGATACCACCTTTTTTACCTTGAAATGACCTTGAGCAAGAATAATCATGTTGAAGCGGGTGAAATGCAGAAGTTTAAAACTTGCGTGTTTCAGCAAAGATTGCGCGTTGTTTAGGTCAGCTTGACCTTTACATATCATAATAAATGTTCGAAATGTTGACCATCCTCATTTATGCAATGTTGCAATCTTTTAATAAATGATCTGTAGGCATTGTCGATTTCCTGAGACGTAATTGAAGCACATGCTGCAGTAATCCTTTGCCGCATATCCTCTGGCGTTGTGGGTTTATCTTTGTACACAATATATCTTATCTTGCCCCATAGTCCTAAAAGTCCAATGGTGTCAGATCCGGAGAACGGGCTGGCCATGGAATTGGTCCTCGTATCCCAATCCAGCGTCCAGGATATTTCGTATTTAGCACCGTTCTAGCAACTTTAGAATAATGCGCTGGACAACCGTCATGTTGAAACCACATGCGCTCCCGATCGAATAACGTAATTTCTTCTAAAAAACCCGACAAATCCTGGTGTAAAAATGCAGCATACTTTGTACCAGTAAGAGTTCCTTGTATAAAGTACGGGCCTATTATTTTACTGCATAAAATTCCGCACCATACGTTAACAGTCCACGGTCTTTGCTTTTCTACTTCTCTTAACCATCGTGGATTCTCAGCTAATCAGAAGTGCATATTGTGCAAATTTACTTGCCCATGCTTGGTGAAAGATGCCTCATCCGTAAAAAGAACTTTGTGAAAGAAAGTATTGTCCACTTCTAATTGATATTATGCCCTCTGGCAGAACCGGACACGATTAATATAGTCGGTGGCAGACAATTCCTGATGTAAACTCAAGTGGTATGGGTGAAACTTTTCTATTTGCAGTATTCGTGAAATACTACTTTTGCTAATACCGGACGCTTGTTCGAGTTGTCGCAAACTTACATGTGGATCATTAGATATTGCAGCTAGCATATTAATTCTATTTTCTTCGTGAGTTACAATTCTTTGTTTATTACGATTTTTAGAATTTACACTATCGGTATTTTTAAATTGTTTTACTACGAAGGAAAATGCGTGTAACGAAGGACAAATACGATTCACAAATTTTTCACGATACAAACGTACTACTTGCCTCAAAGATTGGTGGCTTTCGCCATAAGTGAAAACCACATCGATTCGTTCCTGTACAGTAAAACGCATTGTTATCACTTTCACGTTTCGAACTAGAATAATGCAGACGGAACAACGTATTTATTCTAATCGATTAACATTCTGTTAACGATCTCAATGATACATACTCTAACATAAACATACGCTGTTTACTATGAAAACTATTTCGAACATTTATTATGATATGTAAAGGTCAACCCGACGTAAACAACGCGCAATCTTTGCTGAAACACGTAAGTTTTAAGCTTCCACATTTCATCCGCTTCAACATGATTATTCTTGCTCATGGTCATTTCAAGGTAAAAAAGGTGGTATCCACTAATTTTCAGTTTTCTAGTGTTTATCATGCTATCGTGAAAAAATTTACTATTCCATTAAAAAAAAAACATCGGTGTCCTAGAAATTTCATTAACACTAGAACGACGGGAGCAGTCAATATGACTGCTCCCTAATTTTTTCTTTTACAATGACTGGAATTGTAAAAATGTTTTCATCGGAAATTTTTTAATGAACCTCTTCATTGAAGCACATATTACAATGAAAGTTGTATGAAGTCCGAATGGGCACAGTCTTGTCACTGTTACAAAGCAATATACGTCAGTCACATTTATTGCTCCGTCGTTCGAGTGTTAAAAAACACGACATGACAAATTTTTTTCTTCACCACTATATTGTCCCCTGCAATAGTGTCACTTTGTCCTCTGAAGTTTTCTGATAGGACTGTAAATACGAAAGATATTTAGGTGTTCACGTTTATGTGGCACACCCTGTATACTCCGGTACTGGCAGAGAGAGGGTAACTGCTCTCCTCAATTCGTGCTCCATCCCCACACCTGGCGACACTGGGCCGATGCATAGTCGCCAGAATTAGACTTGTGTCCAAACTCTACCTTTCCCTTCTATCGCGTTACAGTGAATTCTTGTTGTATGTCAGTCCGCCGTTCTTTTTACTGACATGAATACGAAATTGGAGGTTCTGGCCGAGCGTCGCATTTGAAATACACAGGACACGCTGGAAACCTAAGAGTCATGTCCGTGTACAAGTCATAAGCAACCAATGACCACTAAGCGCTAATGACAAGAAGACTGCGAAAATGTCCGTCTTCCATACAATGTTGCACGGGAAAGCGGACAACGAAGCTCCAGTGCCGTCGTCGCCGAGATGTGTGCCACATATTGTCGGCTATAACGGTGTGAGACCAGAAGACCACTACTAATCCAATTACAAAACTTCTTTATTTTTCGTTAAAAATTTAACTCCTTTATTATTAATTTTTTTAATGAGGCTTTGACCAATATGTTTGTGGCATTATTCTGATTAAAATGATACTAAATGCGATATAATTCCGATCACATTTACACCAATTTTCCGTTAATGTAATTGTTATGGGAAGACTTCCATCGTTCATTACACACGTAAATATCATCGGAATTATATCATATTTGGTTTCATTTTAATCAGAAAAATACCACGAATATATTGGTAAAAGTTTCATAAAAAATAACGAAAAATAAAGAAGTTTTGTAATTAGTAGTGGTCTTCTGGTATCACATCGATATAGCCGACAATGTTGTAGCTGCGACGGATCTCGAGCTTCGGCCACTCACTGCGGTGGTGTGAGTTTTTCCACTGACTTTAAATTATAAGGTTGCACTGTCAAACAACGAGAATTCACTGTATTCCCCACGCTTCTGTCACGGTCTGGTCAGGTGACGAAAACCGATCTGGGATCAGTGTGCTATGAATCACTATGATCGGTCTACGATTTGCGGGCCCGTTGCGTACAACGAGCGAGGTCTTACTGTGACAAGTTTCCAACAGGACATGGGGCCGCCATAGTAGCGCAGTGACCAATTCTAAGCTTTCCTAACGATGAATGCGATTCCTCTCCCTTCGAGGTATGCATGATTCGCAACGTTCGTTCTCCGTCGATACACACAGTTCACACTTAAGCGGATGCATTAAATGCGTTTCCGGTGTACGTCGAATCAAAATCATATCGAGTTTGGAACGTGGTCGGATAGCTGTGGAGTCAAGGCGTTGTACCAAGGGGGACAGGTTGCCCGGGCGGGAAGGTAAAGGGGGAATGGGGCGACGGTGAATCCCCCGACCGAGACGATGTCGGTCCCCTAACTCAACCCGAAGTTTCTCAACTGTAATTCCGACTCGATAGTTGCCACGGTATTACGGGACTGCGCGCGCCTCCCTAACTCCATTAATCATTACGGCTTTGAGATCGGCACGAGATCGTTTTTGAGAAGAGGACCGAACGAACAGTCGCTACGACTCGAATCCTAATCCATCTTAGATGGTATACTTACGCCCAAGCGTTGATCTTCGTTCCCGCACGAAAAATAGAGTAACGGCGGTCCGATCGTGCGACAACGACGGTAATCCGAACTCATGACTAATTTTTGAACGTACTGTAGCAACGCGAGATTGGGGATGACGCGCCCATGCATTGTCCGTAGAACATTTTCACGTCGTTTACGGTATTTAAAATTCTATCGCATGTTCCGAACGACGTATTTCATGAACGGTGACCGATTTTATGACAGATGAGCGAACCTTGCGGCTCATAACCGGACAGACGGGTTTCACCAGTGCGAAATGGTGGGTTCCGAATAGCGGGTCTATGGGAAATCGTGGTTTGCAACGTTGAATGACCACGGATGATCGCTGAGGCATTGGGAACATTTGAAAGATATGTGTGTGTGTGGAAATAAAAAGAATTGTTTGAAGCTTGATTTAATGTCCATTTTATGGTGAAATTTATTTTGCACGTATGTTAATTTATTTTAAATGTCGAAACATAACCGGAAATAACATGTATAATTATTGTTTTTAGATTCAATTCGCGTTTCAAATAATTTTGTAATAGGAATGCGTTGATGAGTGTACTATCCCGCTTTTGTTAATGCGCTCGCAATATTAACGAGCGAATTAATATTTATACAGAAGCTCTGCAAACTCTATTGTGGAAACGTGACATTTAAATGACGTATAACTGATTTACTCTGATTGCGTAATTATTAAACAGTATTATGCAATCCTATATCCCGCGTATGGCATTGTTAATCTAAAAATGGGCAATGTCAATGTACATGCAAATACATGCGCGCATCTGTCCAATCAATATAGGCGTCTGAAATGTACGAATGTTTTGTACTTGCATATTCTTGATTTTTTAAATAAACGCATACTTTGGGAGATATATATTTGTCCTACAGTATACGATAAAATTTTAGTAGCGAATACATATAATTTTTATCGCATTTAACTACTCTTTCATATTTATTTTGTGTATAAATTATAACAACCGTCCAAAAAATTTTTGAAAGGATGGAGTCGTAAACCCAAAAGTTCACTTTACATAGTTTATTTATAACTTGATATGCGCGCTTATAACGAGAAAATATACTTAAAAACAGAAGTTAGTAAAACTCTTGTTTAGGGGACCAAGGTCCGATGGACTTGACTTTGACATGTGTTGCTAAGGTTAACCATCTGGACAACTATTCCCGATATATACATGTACAGGGTGTCTCACATTTCTCAAGTAGAATCGCGTTTATATCATCGTGAGACACCATGTAGACATATTGAATGAAATACAAAACTTCTAAAATCGTTTTCTTAGAGAATGGTTGACTTGAGGCCCTTGGTTCATTCGAGTCTTTTATTCGTCGCGATGAACACTATAAGATGCAATGAACAAACAATTTTGACCTTGAAAAAGGGTCAAGGTCAATTCTGTAGTCTATTTTTTTCAACAGATCTCCACCAATCCAGAGGTGCGAAATCGCGTTATAGTGGTCACGACATATAATTTTGAAACATCCTATACAATCCACGCTGGAACACCCTGTGTACCGGAAATATACTACTGTTCGAACGTTCGCCTCACATTTAAGTAGTATTAGTATCGGAAGATGTATTTCCTACGCGGCTCTAGCGAGTCATTATGGCGAAGTGGATTTGCTGCTCGAGGGGCCAATGCTCGAGATGAATCAGTTGCCCAAGCTTGGTCTAAATAGTACAAAGCAATATTCAATCGATTGTTCGCCAAGAAGGATTTCGAGCCGGGGACTATTTACCCGGCGAACTTCCGTCCCAGCTTGCCATGTGTCTATACGCAGAGTCGTCACTTATCTAATGAACGAAACGTGTTGCAAACAATCATGCCGCAACGTAATCTGAAAACTGAGAAAGTTCATCTCGCGTAATCACGTACAAGGTGTCTAAGATCTCGGGTAGTGTCAGGATACCCTGGCCCGAGATCGAGAAACTTCGACGGCCGTGTTACAACTGCCGGCATGGGGGTCGTCGTGCCGTTCGGGGGAAGCTATTCCGCCTTCCCCGAGCACCGAAGAACACGAACGCTTGACGTTTGTCTGGGTTCCTTGCACTTGGACACGCCGTGAACGAGCTTAATCTGCATAATTCTAACTGCTATGTAGCGGGTCGTCGTGTATTTCGGGGAAACACGCGCGTCTACCGCCCGTAATTCCACTAATATCGGGAATTGTTTGCCGAATTGAAATAGTTCGGGTAGAGAGACTTCGCTTCACCCCCCCCTCCTATCCACCCATCCCCTCCCCTACTACACCGCCCATCATCGCGTGCTATCGTCATGACCATGCGTGTAGGCGTCACCGTAGTTTCATCCCGGGGGAAATTGTTTCACTTAGAACGATCGTCGTTCTCGTCCCGGTGTTAAAGGATCCGTCGAATGGAATTCTCACGCATTAATCCGGATTCACTATTATTATCCTCGGAACGGTCTTATCAAAGTTAACATTCCTTCGGCGGATGTTGCTCGCTTTCAGCAACCGCGCTGGTGCGGTGTAGCGTAAGCAATTAGTCGAAATCTGTGTCGCGAAATACTTCGGCGCCAACAAATTTTGCTTCCGTAATGGAAAATTTCATTGCGTTCAATGTAAACGCGTGTCTATACAGAGCGAGTCATTCGAAATGAAATGTGAAACGTCTCTGGTGGTGATTATGCAGAAAAGGGGACACCTCATCGATTTCGATGACCTTGACATATATTGTCAAGGTCACCATCTTTTCACCCATTTTTCAATATGAAAAAATTTAGGGCACACTTCTACTATTTTTCAATGTCATTGTTTTATTATATAGCAAGGCAACCGATGTTTTTGGCATGGATAGTGTAATGTACTTCACTGCTGTAACACACAAGGTTATGAAAAGCTAAAGTGTGTTACATAGAAAAAGAAACAATAACTTTGAGATTCCGTAGAAATTTTGCATTGTTAAATATTTTATTATTACAGTGTTTACTCTATATACAGTAACTCACGAAAGTATTCGAACATTTAGCATGAAATACTTTATTTATTATAATAAGTATATTATAATTCTCATTAAAGTTAAACTTTTTCAAGTATATTTATATGATAATATGTAGTTAAAATATATAACAATTATAATTATGTTTCGTTTCATAAACATGTGTGCAATTACATAGAGAAATACATGGTTTCTTAAGCCTACAAGAGGTGTACGAATACTTTTTACACTCACTGTAGTTGCAGTAGTAAAATAACTTTGATGCGTGGATTAGTTTGTCAGAGAGCGACCTGTTATAGTTGCTATCGCTCTCGTTACTATGTAAAAAATGTCCCCTTTCCTGCTCAGGTATTTCGATGTTCCGATAAGAGTTAAATTTTTAGAAAATTGAAAAGAATTGTAGAGAACGCGGCGTCGATTAACGATAAAATGGAGAGGACCTCCTTCTATACAACGCGTTCTGCATGGCAATTTGATCCGTGAGAACGATTAACTAGTTCGACGGTGAACGTTTCATTTATTTCTCCACACATTCCACTCGATCGACGCGTTCGTGGATTTTTACGACGCGTGCATGTAAGTAAAAACAAAAAGAGCACATTTGTGGCGATATCGTCGTCGGTCATTTATAACTGCGAGCAAACATCGGATGCTTAGCTTGATACGTGAAGATACGCGTTTGTATTTGCACAATTTCTCCATGCTATTATAAATCTCTCTCTGAAATATTGTGCGGGGGAACAAATGATACATGTGAACTATGAATTATTGACCCGCGTTTTTTTAGTTCCGGCGCTGACGCTCTGCGCCGCCGCTCTGTTAATAAACATCGTCGGGGGAAGATTACTCGGTTGACACACTTTTTATCAACGAAATGTGTACAGAATTATGAATTTGTGCTGGCCAACTATGAAATTCCATTCTAACCCGAAAGATAAAGGCTTCGATACGAATAAAACTTTAAGAAGGACACACAATAAATAACCACATGTAACGAATTATCTTCTGCAACAATCAGTGTTAATGTCACCGATTGTACGCAGTGATGTTTATTGATATTCCAAGTTCAATATGTACTTATGAAACTTTTTTTTATTTTTAAGCATTTGAAACCCTTCTGGGTTTATTCTGCTTTACAGGAATAATATAAGTGGGTACAATAATATAGAATACAGAGATAGAACAAAAAGAATACAATAATAATACAAGTGAATACGATAACAATGTCCGTTAATACTAAATATGTAGATTGCAATTTTTGAAAAAGGAATGAATACTAAGACAAGCTTCAATATTTGGCTTCGCTATAAGTGTGTCTACATTAAGAAGTAGTTGAAGGCCCATACTAAGTAGGGCCTTTATTAGCTTGCATCTTTGTGGATTATACAATTCGCATCTTATGAAACTTAATTATATTAATTGTATTCGAATTATACATACTAGGTTCGAAACCTAAAACATGCTCAGGGTGTTTCAAAATTATATGTCGCGACCACTATACAGTGATTTTACACTTCCGGATAGGTGGGATCTGTTAAAAAAAATGGTCCGCAAAATTGACCCTTTTTTTAAAGTCAAACATTTTTTATTCCATCTTAAAGGCGCTACAAGTCAAAAAACAACTTAAAAATTTTGTAAACTACTTCCTTCCGTATTGTTGATGCGAAATTATGTAATGATTTGATGAATCAGTACAAACATTAGAATTTAAAAATAGTGTCATATTATTTTTAACCAGTTGCACCTACTGAGAAAGGAAATAAATTTGTATTTTACTCCACTTTGCTACAATTGTAGCGGACAATGTTTATTTCCTATAACGCTCCGGAGTCGACAACATACAGTTTTCTTTCGAAATAAAACGACGATGTTTTTCTCGCAACAGGAAAATCTTTATCCCTTCTCCTTCTTTTGAAGTTGTCAGCTCGACACTGTTTAGTGTCAGAACGAGAGGTTATGTAATGTTCTATCCTCTTCCAACAAAAGATATCGCTGCTTGGCCGACCGCTTTCTAGTTTGCCGCTATGTTGAAGCCTCTGGCGCATTCTCTCTATTCTCTCCCGGCCCATTCGGAAACAAAGTGAAGTTGCACAGGTACCCCCGATCGTAACAGGTCGAAAGTCTTACCGAGCCATCGACTTATAGCGCAAGAAAACTGTAATGAGAATAATACTGCTCAAGAAATTATAGAATATATCGGCTTTCGTGTCTATCTAACTGGGAAAGAAATTATAATGGATTGTTCACCGATATGGTACAATTTTATGAATAAAGTGGATTCACAATCGCGTTAGGGTGTGAATGTTTTGAGCCACGATTTTCATTTGTACGATTTTCATTATGGTGCTTTATGGTCCGTTCATTTATACGGTGCTTAAATATAGAAGTCAATTCAGTAATTTCTTATGCAAATGTTTTTATGATTTCAATAATTGTGAAATTGAAAATCGGACATTTTTACCGTGGTAGGATTAGCGTTAAAAATATTTTTATTATCGTTTTATGGAAATATCCAAACAGATTAGATACCGTAATCCGTATAAGAAAATAAAATTGTAAACATTTTGTTGATTATACTATCAACGTATTTGATAACACGAACTTTCTTACATATATACTATCAAGCATGCCTGGTTATTAGATCATAGTGCACAAGCAGTCATGCTGGCGACGGCGTTCTTGAAATCAAGTATACTTCTTTTCCTCTTGGTGTGAGTATTATTTTTATTTACAATCGATGAATAGAAAATTTAGTAATTAGTCGCGTTTATGGATTCCCATAATTCATTCAGTTAAATAGCTTCTACAAGAGATTCTGTCGTTTTCGAATAATTGTTTTGAGATCGTCTGATAAAAAAATTAATGAGTGCCATTCAAAATCTAAAAATAAATTCTTCGATCAATAATAAATAAACATACTGTTTGTCGAGATATTTGAAATTCTGAAATAAGTAAAAACTACACTCCTTGACGGAGTGTAATTGTATGATTACGTAACACTCCTTTTACATTATCATCTTTTTGCTGAATAAATTCTATAGTTGCATCAAAACATTCATCAAACATGGCGAAATCAAAATATTTATTCTGAGTTTTGCACATGCACTTTTCCCAATTTCTTCACTCACTAAATATACTGTAAATGTATAGGCATTTTAGTCTAATACAGTGAACCGTCTCAATTGTTAATTTAACATTTACTAAACCATCTAGTGTTAAAGTTGCTTTCTTTTGTCCGCCTCTGTATATTAATTAAATTTTTTATCAATTTAATACGAAGGCCTAGACAGTTAACCTCAAATTACCTGATTACACATAATTTGGAAAATAAATGGATTTGAGATGACAAAAGAGCAGAATTGGACTTTTTGATTATGTCGAACTTTGCTCATATCGATTTTTTGCGGCATGGCTCTTCATTGAAACCCTAAGTTTCCTTAAACTTGCCCTTTCTAGTTCTGCAAATGGCGAATTTGCGGAGACGAAAGTGGAACATCTAAGGTTCCCAGCGAACTTTGTCCTTGGAGCTGCGACTGCCGCATACCAAATAGAGGGGGCTTGGAACGTGAGCGGTGGGATCCTAAAATTCAAATCTGGCGGTTCTGTGCTGAAAACATGTTTAATGTTTCTTTCCGTTTCTTGAAAATTTAGATAAAGGAGAGAGTACCTGGGATCAATTCACCCACCTCAAAGATGGACGTATCCTTAACAATGACACGGGCGACGTTGCCACAGACTCTTATTATAAGTACAAAGAAGATGTAGCTCTGTTGAAGAAATTGGGGGTAACTACACTTTTTCTCATTTTTGCATCATAATCTCACATCGAAATCTCGGTATATAAATAAAGGTGATAATATCTAGTGAGACACCCTGTATATAAAATATTAGGTGTAGATGCTTAAAAACATTAAAGATATAAACAGTTAAAAGTTACGTATCGTCAATACTCAGCATAAGTATAACATAACAGAGTGCCGTGTCCAATGTAATATTGGCGAAGTTGGTAGCGAGAGTAGTAAGTTTGGAGGTCATCGGATCCCATCCCGGTTGTTCAAAATTTAGAAAAATTTTTTTTGTGGATTCACTTATAATTAACCATTATCGCATATAATTATAATGAAGAATTACATAGCAAAATTTCAGAATTATCACGAACTTCTTGCAACCGGCCGCGATATTCCAAAACGTAGTGATTGTATTCGATTACATTCAATTATTCATCATCAACTGCAAGCATCGATGTATACAGTGTCTACTCGATATGTGTCCAAAACATGGGTCTGGTCAGGGACATGTATCGGCTGGACGATACTATTCTTTGATACATTTCCGAATGTAGAGAAGGACAGCGAAGATCGAATGGTCTTGGTCGCCAAGGAGTGTAAACATAATACGAGTGGCCTTGGTTGCCGACGTCACTCGATCTTCGAGGCCCTTCACGGGGTATACCCCGCGGCAATGGGGATAGTTCTGGGACTTTTATCGACTAGATATTTGGTACATATATCGAGTAAATGCTGTACAAATATGATAAAGTATGCCTGAAGTGCCGCCAAATTAATTTCAAACCGGGAAATATATTTTAATGTAAACCAAATAGCTTCTCCTGACGATTTAAAAATTAAGAAGCGCGCAAGTAACAAACAATCATTTGTTGGACGCTTCTGGTGCCGAAGTTTTTTGAGTTTTACCTCTAAAAACCGAATCTGGTCTGACTTCTTTTTACACTGCACATTTTTCTCTCCCTCGACAACAGTTCGACTCGTATCGGTTCTCCCTGAGCTGGCCGCGAATACTGCCGACCGGTTTCTCGAACAACGTCAGCCGTGACGGCGTCAAGTATTACAATGACCTGATCGACGAGCTTCTGGCGAACGAGATCGAGCCGTTAGTTACGATGTATCACTGGGATCACCCGCAAGTTTTCGAAGACGCCGGCGGCTGGTTGAATTCGGAGATCGTCGACTGGTTCGGCGATTACGCCAGGGTGGTGTACAGAGAGTTCGGGCCAAAGGTGAAACGGTTCATCCCCATAAACGAGCCGAGCGGCATGTGCAATTCAAGTTACACGTTCGGCAAACACGCGCCTGGGAAAAAGCTGCACGGTTTCGGAGAGTACCTGTGCGTCCACAATATGCTGAAAGCGCACGCGAGAGCCTACAGGATTTACCAGAATGAGTTCAAACCTGCGCAAAACGGGGAGGTGGGATTCCTAATCAACTTGTTCGGGTATCTACCAAAGACACCAGGCGACAATGCATCGGTGAACACTGCGTATACATTCAATGCCGGCTGGACCGTGCATCCGATTTACAGCACAGAAGGTGACTATCCGGAAGAAATGAAGAGCAAAGTGGCGGCGAAGAGCAAACAGCAGGGCTACGCGAGATCGCGGCTGCCCGAGTTCGAACCGTACTGGATCGAATACATAAAGTATGATTATCATCTATACCGGGAAGATTTGCTGTATTGTTCCTATAAATTAATCACAGCATTTTAGAAATTGTCGTTACACACAATGCGCGCAGTGAAAATTAGCGGAATACCATGACTACCTTACATTCTGTAGCTTCAAATGTGGAAACTTAACTTTCCGAATGTGAACAGTACTTTCCTTTAAATCGAATAGATTATGACGTGTTTATTGTTGCAAAAATATAATTACATTAAAGAACTATCTTTTTTCCAGGGGAGCTGCGGACTTTTTAGCGGTAAATCATTATACTACGAGACTGGTCGAGCCAGGAGAACATAATGTAGTTCCGTCTCAGAACAATGATCAAGGCGTAATATATACTACGGATCCCTCTTGGAAGACTGCAGCATCTGAATGGTTGCAAGTAAGTTGAGCAATTATACTTTTGATTCGTATAGAAATTAAAATATGTTTACAGTGGTAGTTAACATTTAATGTATGTAGACAGTTTCGTGCAACTTTTCACTTATAGATCAATAGACTTACAATAGATAGCAGGACAAAATCTTTGGTTTTCAGCTTTTAATTCATTTGACAACGTAATTGCAATATAAAGGATTTTCGTGGTTTCTGACTTTGAAATTTAAACGTTTCTCACAATCAGGTGGAATACAGTGTTTCATGAAATGAAGTGCAAACATAAAACAAGTTTACTATTATGTTTCCTTCAGGTTGTACCAGAAGGCTTTCGGGGTCTTCTTCACGAATTGTCGTCAAGGTACGGCAATCCGCCACTATACGTTACTGAAAATGGATTCTCCGACTTTGGAACCGTCGACGACACTGACAGAATCGATTACTTTCGTTCTTATTTGAAAGAATTGCTTCAAGCTATACACGTAGACGGAATTAACCTTCGAGGATACTACATATGGTCGCTTTTAGATAATTTCGAATGGGATAGAGGATACAGGTTTGTTTCACAATTAGACTACACATACAGGGTGTTAGGTGGCTGGTGATACTAGGAGAACAGAGGTGGAATGTATAGAGAGGGAAATATTGTGTTTCGGAGATTTCAAGATCACCTTGATTTTGTGAATCACTTCACATGAGATATTATCAAAATAATTTTGTATTGAAAATTATTTCGATAATATCTCGGTAACAATTAAGTACAGGATGTATGAGGATCAACACCCATTTTTACCCATAATTTAATACTCATAGGTAGATCGTTCCATTTAAAGAAACCAAGGTGACTTTGAAAGCTCGGAAAAAGAGATTTTTATTTATATAATAATTTGTGCATTTCAATATTTCTAAATAATGCAAATATTCAAGGTGGTCAAAGTTATTGGGCCACCCTGCATGTGGTCTTGTCTTCATTTGTATAATAATTTGTGCATTTCAATACTTCCAAATAATGCAAATATTCAAGTCACTGAGCCACCCTATATGTGGTCAGATTCATAAGGTATCTGAAATTGAAAGGTTTGTATGCATTTTCAATATGAATATTTATTATTACAGCGAACGATTCGGTATCGTACACGTCGACTTCAATGATCCAGAAGACCACGGACACTGAAACAGTCTGCCAGGTGGTGGCAGGATCTCCTAGCTAGCAGACAACTGAAGTTTCCTTAAATTCCGAAATATTTATGCAAGTTGAATTTCGTATAAATCTGTGAATTACTTTCAACACATTCTGCGAGTTAATGTTCGTAGACATGTTCTAGTGAAATTAAGAAATTGGTAAAATAACGATAAAGTTTTTTCATTATCAAACTGATTTTATTTATATTAAATTTCCATTCTTCTGTCAGATGGAGTTTATGTAGCGTGCTATCGATGAAGCCGTTGGAAATTATTTCTTCGCGTGTGAAATATGACGTAAATAAAGTATAAATAAAATCAGTTCGACACCGGAAAAAAACTTTATCATAATTTTTCAAGAGAACGGTTCATTTTTGAGCCGTGGTTTCTTCTACACTTTTCATCCTTGTGATGAGTAGAATAAAATGCAATAAAAAAAGATTGACCTTTTGACCTTCAAATTCAAGGGCATACATTTATAATTTCTTTAAACCCTGTACAAAGGCATACGAGAGTTCCCATTACACAACCTGCTGAGAAATATCAGAGTTAATTATGTCGCTGCTAACGGCTACGGAGTTTAGCTCGCAGAGATACTAACGAGCACGGGTCGGATAGGAAACAATAGCCGGTGGAGCGCGGCGGCGCGCAGCCCGAAGCGACGCTTGAAAAATAAAATCAATCGTGGCTCGAACGTGGTGCCGAAACGTTTGGACACATTAACGTCACCGGTTTATCGCCTCAATCTTCGTCGATGTGAACGAAATTTCTAACGGATCGATTGGTTCCAGGCAGAAGTCAAGTCGAGTTAAGCTCGTCCAACACTTGCGACGTGCCCTCTGCAGGCTCGATTGACGATTCCTGCCCGCCGTTGCTCTTCGACATGGCGATCCCAATGCGAAGAATAAACACCGCATTCCCGGGCCGTGTGTTAACCGGGAATTCCTTCCAATTCCGTTCTCGTTAAAATGTCCACATCGGCCGTCGTGTCTCCAGGTGCGGCAGACAACACTGACCGACGAAAGAATTGGATTTCGCTGTCTCACGACTCATGTTCTGCCACCCGTTCCACATCTATCGCGTCCCTCCGCTCTTTTTCTTACGTCCGACGGACATTCTTCTTCCTCCTCTGTCGTTTTCTTCTTTTTACGACGCATCCAAAGCTGAACGTAAAACGCACCTTCCCTCTCTATCGCTCTGCCTTCCTCCTTTCTGTCTACCTCCATTTTCTTTTCATACCCTCTTCACCGATTTACACAAATCCTGGAACGCGGAGAAGGTAATTATTCACAATGGGGACCTTCTCACCGGTTCTCACCGGATGACCTTGACGTACGTTGTCAAGGTCAACATTCTGAACATCTTTTCTCTATACATTACCGCCGTGGCCGTGGCTCTCAAGTTGTTCGGAAAAACATATTGGATACTGCATTCTGTGTCAATACTATACGACGGTACAAACGTGGAGGGGGTAATTCTACATGAGCTAATAAGTCGAAAATACGAAATAACATTTTTTTGTTTGAGACTTTGTTTTCGAGAAAATCGAGTTGAAAGATCCATCGGGTTCGCGTGCTATAGTGCATGTAGAAAGTAGAATTAGTTGGCTATGATCAGACGTGTCAGACGATTCCTATCGAATACTAAAGTCATTGTCCTCAGAGATTTCAGTACTTTTCTAAATTCAGAGAATATATTTCTTTGCACGTTTGTTTTTTAGCATTGGAAAAAAAATCTCCGGAAAATAACATTTCGAAACATAGCAAGTGTAGGTAATTATGGAGATCGATAATTTTGTTTTTCATGTTCTAAAAAAATCATTCCATTAAAAACGTACCCTTAACCTTTTGTAACTAAAAGATAGGGAAGCCCTTACCGCAGTGCGAATCTGTCAGATCAAGAATTCACGACTCATGGGTATTTATTAACTACTTATTTTCTAGGAGCCAGAATATTACCTTAAATTTTGCATAAAATCCGTATCCTATGAGTTGTATCTACCTTTCATAATACAAACACTTTTTATCCACTGTTTTTAAAATGACATATTTCTAGTATGTACGGATAGGGGTATGCGTAGGACAGAATACATATCTGTCGTTGCAAATGTGACATTTATAATAAATGGAAAGTAGACTTTCAGGTCGTTGTTGCTCAGCAAACATTTTTAATAGAATTCTTATTGTGTACGCATGAAATCAAGTAGCACGCGTAGTCGATGTTTGATTATTGCGTGACTATACTACTTAGACCTCTACTTTAGTACAGTACCGTTTGAATAACTTTAGTCCCCCCCCCCCCATCCAACTGTATTATATTATCTTATATATCCAACTGTGGACATCCAAAACGGATGGAATTTTAATTCTACAAAGATAAAAACTATTTAAAATGACGCTGTCATACAGTATTTGTGTTTACTTTTGTAATAATGTGTTACTTGGAATTAATCATATTTCTGCTTAAATGAAATGACATATGCATTCGACAATCTGTCCAGATGCTGTTTAGAACAAAAATTATTTAAAAAATCATTTCATTCAATTTATAAACGAAAATCCTTAGATCAACAAATCACAGTTTCAAGACGAGAAGCATGAGCATCGCTTTCATACGTTCAGTTATACTTTTCCATGAATAACTTATCTGAAGGTCATTTGAAGAAAAATACATTACAGATGGCTGGATTTGTCTTCTCATTTGCTGTAACTTTGAAACATCAACAAAGATGACATTCAAAGAAATCTCCCGATTTCAATGTCATTTAAATGCAAAATTTTGCACATCCCTTTATCAGAAATACATATATTTCACATGAAAATATTTTATTTTGAAACTGTTCAGATACGTTTGTAGTGAACTTCATATAAATAGGATAATTAGATCGTATTTGTTCTTTAGAACTGAATTAAAATTGAGAAGAAATGACACGTGGCGCTATGGTTATTTGGCATACTGTATGTAGCCTCTTAAGAAATAGACTTTTTCGAGTGAGTGTATAGCGCCTACCTTGCAGGGTACTGTTGAGAAGCATAATTCTCGTTGAGCAGCGTCGATGGAATCAGCCTAGAGAAGAACGCGGTGGGAAATCCGGGGGCCGGCTAATAACCGTCTGCGTAAACAATACGATTTACGAGGGGGGAGGAGGTCGCGACATACGTGGCATAGCGTTGTAACAGGTGCCGGGATAACGTAGTCTACGGCGCTCCGCAGATATGTACCCGTCACAATTCTATAGGCAACACATGCATTCCCCGAACGGACGCCTGCATGCATTCCATGCAATAGCAAAGGGCTCTCCTAATTGTTGCCCGCAATGTTCGTAGAATACGCGTGTTCGGTGGGTTCGTTTCGCCCGTGTGCATTCGAGCTGGCAAGCCACGGCTGGCTTCCACACAGGACTAGGAGGTATACCAGTACGTGCACGCACCTGCACTTGCACCTGCAGCTGCACCCGCACCAGCGCCCTCACGCCGCGTCGTAGTGTTACACCGAGGTCCCCTGTATATATTACCGTGACTATACGTTCCTTGGCGCGAATGTACGTGTTAATGGATCCTTGCACGGTGAGTTAGGTTCATCTGCCAAATGGACGTGCACGGTGCCAGCTACGGAGCCCTAATTACCGTGACGCCCGGAACGCGTTCGCCGGCCACGACAACGATACGATTTTCCAAACTAACCGTGACCCGAATTTCACCAATTGTCGTGTTACTACTACTCGATCGGTTTCGACGATCGTTCAACTCAGTCTAACGAAGTCCTATCGGGGATGGAACACGCGGCCACAGTGCTGCACTCGATGATGCTCCCTTTGAGCTGCCCCCCGCTGAGCTAAGTTTCGGGATGCCGCGACACCATTTAAGAAAGGGGGAAGGACTGTTACGTGATACGAGGTGCGAGTATCGGATCATTGCGAAAGTCCTGATACGATTTTCGGTTTACCTTTGATTTGCTCTTTATTACGAAAAATGTTACAATCAGCAATCGTTCAACTTTTACCTCCTATTAGGAGTACCCATTAGTAATCAATTATTTGCAAAGAATTTGGTTTGCCTTTAGTTCTGTACCGATTGTTAAAGATGAAACACGTATTCTTTTACAGTTTCCGGTAAAGCAGTCTTTGTTCAAAATATTCTAAAAAGTATACATTTTTTTTACAACCATACTCGCCCTTGCATACTTTTTCATTTTCATGCAGGATTTAATGCAACGGTAACATCAAAGAAAATTTGCGATCTTCATAGAGATGTATTGAAGGTCAACAAGTGTCAACGTTGTCTCAGAAGGTTTGCTGCTGGTGATTATGATCTCTCTGACAGTCCTCGAAGTGGACGACCAGTTGAATTTGATAATGACACCCTAAAATTTCTAGTGGAAGCTGATCCAAAATTAAGTATACAAGAATTACCGGAAAGGCACATAGGCAAGGAATATGAGTTACGCATCAATTATCTGAGACCAACAAGAATATTCGTCGATCATTTTCCACTTCATTGCTATCCAGATTTCGTAAAGATACATTTCTCAGCAGAATCGTTACCGGAGATGAAAAATCGATTCTTTATGATAGCATAAAGCGTTCCAAGCAATGGCTTTCTGCAAATCAAACCGCAATATAAACCTAGCTCATCACTTAGAAAGGTGTTACTGTGCATTTGGTGGGACTATCGTGGCATAATCCACTATCAGTTGTTGAAACCTGGAGAAACAGTTACTGCTGAGTTGTAGTGTCAACAATTTGAATGGCTGTATTCAGAACTGTTGCAAAAAGGGCATCTTTAGTCCACAGAAAAGATGTAATACTGCAAATTGACAATTCCCGGCCACATACAGCGAAACTCACTCACGAAAAAAATCAAAGAATTGCAATGGGAAGTTTTACCGCACCCCCTGTACTCACCGGATATATCTCCCTCTGACTATCATCTTTTCAGATCTCTGGAGCATTATTTAAGAAATAAAACTTTCACTTCTGTCGAAGATGTAACTCTGGATTTCTATAAGAGGGGGATTGAAAATTTGCAGGAAAGATGGCAAACTGTCTTTGATAATGATGAAGATTACATAATAAATTAAGAAATAAAAACTTAAATTTACTGCAAAGTTTGTTTTAGATTCCAAAATAATTGATTACTTATGCCCCCTCCCCTAATATAACTTTTGAACCAGAGAATTCCTTGCCTTAAGGGGGCCGGCAGGCTTTTGGCCTTGACTGTCACGCTATGTTACGCTGTGCATTTTTTTTCTAGACATTTTACGTCTTAAATAAGTAAGTAATCAATTAAAAATGCATACCACCGTGTTTGTACATGTCTTTGTTACGTCTGTCCACAAACTTTTCTTCGATAGGAACACTAAATCTCTCGAAATTAAGGATGGCATGGTTTGAAATCCATATACATACGTATGCAAGGGTCGAAATCTAGACAAACTGCCGCTTCAATATTGCAATGGGCAGTTTAGAAGTGGTCAATTGTGTTTCCTAAAAGTCGAATCTACGTCTGTATAGAGCCCAAATTGCGAATTTCTACATCATCGTGGATTAATTTGTAATATTCTGCAGAAAATTCGAATTTTGAAGCAAGTATGACGTCACAAGATGGCTGCCGCTGAGAGATTCTCTTAATTTCGAGAGATTTAGTGTTTGTATCGAAAAAAAGGCTCTATACAGACGTAGCTAAGACATGCACAAACACGGTGGTATGCATTTTTAATTGATTACTTACTTATTTAAGACGTAAAATGTCTAGAAAAAAAGGCACAGCGTAACATAGCGTGACAGTCAAGGCCAAAAGCCTGCCGGCCCCCTTAACACTTCGATTTTTGGAATTTCCTCGTTGCGATGTACGGGATGTGTTTAGGATTATACAGGGTGTTCCGTAACTGGTGGTACAACCGAGCAGGGGATGATTCTACATGAAAAACTGAGTCGAAAATATAGAATAAAATTTTTTGATACAAGGCTTTGTTTTCGAGAAAAATATTCGCATTTTCTTCGAAACGTGTTGCCGGAATTATTGGGAAATATACCTCTTGGGATTCGAAGAACGCTAATTTTTCAACATGTTGGAATACCACCGCACTACAGTTGCGAAGTAAGACGTTTCTTAAGTGGAAATTATCAATGCTGGATCGGTTGCGGTGGCAGAGTACCTTGACCGCCACGATCTCCGGATTTGTCATCGTTAGATTTTTATCGTGATGACATAACGAGCATCGAACAATTAGAACAAAAAATTGTGATAGCGTTTGAACACATAAAGCAACATAATAATTGCACATTACAAGAGGTTCAAAGGAATTTAGTACAAATAGAACAATTATGTCTACAACAACGTGGACAGCACTTCCAGCAATTTATGAATTAAATGAATTCCTCAAAGGTAATTCTAACATAGTAACCTCGACCTTCGATTTATTCGATGCATAAAAACCTCGAAAACCTTTGCGAAAAAAGGTTGAGGTAACTCAGAATAAAGTCCGTTGAGCCGCAATCAAGCCGAGTGCACGCGCACTGGACAAATTTTCAAACTCATTTTTCTCGAAAACAAAGCCTTGTATCAAACTCTTTTATTCTATATTTTTGACTCAGATTTCCATGTAGAATCACCCCTGCTCGGTTGTACCACCAGTTACGGGACACACTGTATACAAAAAAGTCAAGAATTTCTGGGTTGCCAAGGTGAATTTTAACCGTGCTCAGAATCATCCCTTTCTGTCCTGAGCAATTGCATATTACAACTTTCACGTATTTGTAAACACGTGTACGTGTATGCGCAACGAATCTCGCATGATGTCCCAGATGCTCAATAATAAAAGAAAAGTAGGCGTAAAAATGGCCGGCCATTTGTCCCGCGAAAGTCGTTCACACGCTTCCCGTGTATGTGCATACGTGGAATATTAAAAGAGCTGACGCGTACACAGGCCCGCCTTTCTTTACAATTTTAAACGCGTAACACGATACATTTCTTCATCCCGTTGGCCCAGAAACACTCTTGTCACCCATTTAACTCGACAGCCGCCGGAATTCACGTTTTTGCTTGTCGCGCATTCGATTCGAAATACCGCAGTTTATGACGCCCCGGCGACGGTAAAGAAGGTAGACCGGAATACGACGACGCATACGTATTCGCACTCCTCGAACCGAAAATAAAACCGTAGAACGTGTGACCTTAAACGAATCTAAAGTCCACGGTTACATTCAGCCGCGAGGAAAAAATTACGTGCGGATCAAGCGTTTCCCACCACGAATTCGAATTGTTACCGAGCAGAAAATTTTCTTCTCTCGCGATTTTCCGAAAACTCACTTGCAACGATAAGTTCCGAACACTGGATCAGATCTTGTTCTCAAGAAAAGAATCTAAAATCACCAACTTTTGCTAGTGATCCGAATAATTTAATCACTCAGTATATAATGCTTTGTCTGCTTAAATAAAGAAGTTCATAATAAAATTCGGATTGGCTGAATAGGCAACGATAAAAATTAATTGGGATAAACTTCACCTTAGTAACCCAGACATTTCTTACTTTTTACTACATAATGCGGTACATCTTGACGATAAAATGCCAAAAATCGAAGTTTTAAGGCGAGGAATTCACTGGTTCAAAAGTTATGAGTGAAACTTTCGGAATTTTCTCGTCAAGATGTACAGGACTGTATAGTAAAAAGTTAAAATTTTATGGGTTGCCAAGTTGAAATTAAGTCATTAATTGTTAATGATGAGCATATCGTATATATCGTAAGGATATGTTCATCGCACGATATTTATTCAGTACGACTTCCTCTTATGAGAACAGTATGTTTTTAGTAAGATATTTGCTTTCAGAGATTTTATGAATTAATCATGATAAAGTTTTATGAATGCATTAATTTGAAGAATTAAGTGGATCTTAAATGTAATAATACTTTTGTGGATATTCTGTACTCCTTGTTCAGCCTGTCATTATTCTATATTGAATAATTTGGAAAAATTTACTATAAAATGTTGTAGAAATAATGCAAGCACAAAAAATATTTAAACATTGCCTGGTCTGGATGGCTGTTGGTAATCAATAACCTGCCGAGCCACGATGAACAATTCAATAACTTTTCTACTTCCATCGGCTATTACGTCCGCTCCAGGTAAACTTCGCTTACATAAAAATTCCCGTTTCAAACTTCATCGTCACTTACACGCTACGTTAAATCGTCCAGCTCGAACGATTTATTTCTCTGCTCGGGAAAATCTGATCAGTCGCTTATCTGTACAATTTTACGCGCAATTAATATTTACGCCACGACACTGTTCTCCGCTGGCTGTTGAGCGTACTTTGCAGAGCCGTCGAATTGATGCAAATGAAACGATAGCATTTAAGAAAAAGTTTTTCTTCTACAAGTTTCGTATATTTTTAGCGCATTCAATCATACAGATTTTAAGCGTTTGCAGTTTCCAAAGTTGTCAAAAAACGTCCAAATGCAAAGCTTAAAAAAATTACGTTGAATTTCACTCCACTTTTAATTTACCGAAACCATTTGTGAAGGCAATTCAATTTTACTCGCAGCTAGATTTTCTGGATTTCTATGCAAAAATATGAATAAAATTCATTGAAAAACAGTTGGTCGTAATGTGTTTTCCATGTTTTCCGTTTTATTAATTAATGGAAACGGAAATTTGATTGATTGGATTCAAGGCAACGTGACTGTTCTGAATTCTGTTTCATCATTGAATTCGTATGTCGGCGATCATTTTCAAATTAGGTTTCAACGATAAAAAGAAGTTTGGCGATAGCTGGTCATATTTCATCGGCGAATATCATAAAGCTAGATTTCCAAATTCATTTATAGAATACAATACAATCATGGCTGTAGATACTTTTGAAAAAACGAATTTAATTTTTTATGGATCAGCATTCCTTATCTAAATAATTGTATACATATTATTAACACTAGGAAATCTGACTATTTTACATTACTTTACAAAAGAAGCAAGAATGTGTCTATACAATTTTTTAGCCATTTTTTATACTGTATATAAAAAAAATAAATTTTTGTTTAATAGTACCTGATGGATAATCACACAATCAGTATTCGTAAATTAAAAATACTAGAACCCGTCAGAATGACGTAAGAAAATAATTAAATAAAGCTCCAGTATGCTGTAACGAATGCAAACAATTTTTATTTTATTATCTAGTTATAAATAATATATCAGAGATCTTGAACTCTTCGAATGCTGCTTCTGTTCCGCGTTTCACTTAGCCAATTTTGTATTAACCCTTTGCACTCGAAGCTATTTTAACTCCAAAAAGAAACATTTCTTTCGATCTAGAATATTTCCCCTCTACATATTTCTTTCCATGTTATACATACGAAAATGGTGCAATTTTCTCGTACAATAGTGAAATATTTGGTAATTTATAAAATACAAACAAATTTAGTAATACAAAAAATATTTTGAATAATGATAAAGCAATTTTTAGTGGTGCCTTACTGTCACCATTCGAGTGCTAAGGGTTAAACGCATAAAATCTGCGGTCTACTAATAACGTACAATATTTTATAGGAAAATTAGGCTAACGTGAAATTTGATTGCTTGGACAAAAATTAATACATAGTTTGCAAAATTGGTGGTATCCTATTACAGGAACGATCCACTTAAGGGGATTAATTCGCTACCCGATTTGGACGTACTCTTATGCCGCGGGAAGGGGTAGATGGAGGGAATCCTCGAATAAGCACCAAAGTCTTCCAGCACAACTTAGGTATATTTCGGAATAGGTCGCCAAGCAAGGAAACAAAGCGATTTTGTACAGGACGGACAACTTAATGATACGCGAGCACACTGACTGATTGCTTATAACTTTCTCTGACTCTGTCTGACGTCTGACCTCCTCACTGCCCTTTCGCAGAGCCTTATATAAGGGTACATTTGGTTATCGGAGTTTGGTGGGGATGGATGGTGCTAGCCATTACAGATAGGGAATGACGTGGAGGTCGGAGTTTTCGCAGGGTTGGACTTTAATCCCCCGGGGTGCGAGCTGACCCGTGCCCCCGGGGGGGAGCATGGCTCCCCCCGTGATGGGCCGACACCCCCCGGGTTAATTTCCCGGTGTGGGGGGTGTCGGTCCGTCCTTCCCAGTTGGGGAGGCGGATCCGTGGGGGGTATAGGGAAAGGAAGGGTCGGGGCGTGCCGGATCGCGCCTCCGACGACCCTTCCTTCCGGTGGCGGCGTCTTCTTGTCACCGGCTCCGAGCGGGGCACGAAGACTCCGGGAGCTGTGGGTGGAACGAGCTGGGGCTCGGGAAGCTCAATCCGAAGGCTCCAGGGTCCCTCCGCCCGGGGTCTTATAGTGTAGGCAATGGGGGAGGCTAACCCCCTCCCCCGGGTTGTAATTTTAGCTGGGGGGTGTCCTGTTGAGTACTCGCGTGATCCAGGCACCTCCCGTGTAGCTTAGGTGGGCGTGAGGTTTTAGTGGGTAGCCCTTCGGGGTAGCCCCACATAACCCAGGCTTCCCCCAGGGAGTCGGGGTATGCGTAAAGCATTTCCTCACGGAAAAAAAAGGGTTGGACTTTAATCTGAAATCTCTGTACCGGTGAGTAATTTGCCTTAGTCTAGTTGATGAGAAAGCCCGTGAGTTCTGACTCATCTATTTATGTTACTTATCTATTCCAACAGGTAAGTATTGGCTGTTTCGCATAACAGTACTGTACGTGCCGCGCAAGAAGTCGCATGAAAGGAATGCGGGTCTGATTGGTCAGAGTGGAAGGAGCACGCCTCTACCTGCTCTATTGGATAAAGCAATAACACATACTGTACCGCGCGTGTAGAGTTCCTGATTTCTCAACATTTTTCATTTCTCGAGAAATGAGAAATAAGACTATATTTCTCGAAAATTCTCAAGAATTTTTGATAAAATAAAGAAATTTTATTTGGAATATCGTTAATAATATTTATGGAAAGGTCAAAAAACTTTAACTCAGTGTTTATTCCTGTTCAATATGTACATAACTTTGAAAACAAGGGAAAAATAGACGATAAATTTATTTATTTATTTAAAACCAAACTAACTCTAATGTAGAATCAGACAATCTACTTCTTTCTTTTGTAACAAAATCTGTAGCCGTAGAAAAATTTCTTTCATTTTGTGTGGGTGATGCATACGTAGGCTGTAGATATAGTTCTACCTACGCGATTGATTAGTAATATGCAATTTGAGTTAACTGAAAATTCATTTCCGAAAATATGTTATAAAATAAATGAGATGCATAAGAATTTTCCTAGATTTAAATTTCTCGAGAAATACTGGAATTTCTCAGTCAATTATAAAAATTTCTCGAGAAATTCTCGAAAAGGAACACTATGCGCATGACGTCGAAGCCTAAGCCTAAGCCTAAGATTACTGGAGCGTCAACGGTGGGGATAGGCGGAGCTACCGAGGGCCCTTTGCCCTTCTGCCGTCTCACAAGACTTTTTGTGAGGCACGGACAGTACATGCGTTATTCCGCACAGCCAAAATTGCAATAGCTGGTTGATGACTGAAAAAATAGTGATCGAATCCCGTTCGAAACCGCTCTGACAAAAGACATTCAGCCTAACCGCACCAGTGGCGATCCATAAATAGCAAGGTAAGTCTATTTAAACTTTTCCAATTACTTTGATATCTGCTATCGCCGATAGCGCCCTCGCGAACCCCTTAGCGGATAGTAACGACCCCTACCACCGGCGAAACGCCTCATAAACAAGCCTTTGTGCGACCCAACCGAAAATTGAATCGGAAAGTTCGTTGGGTCCACGCGGAAAGACTGGAAATTCGACGGCAGCGGCGCGGCGTATCTAGTGGAGGCCGATACGACGAAACGTGCCATCTCCCTTGATGTCGTCAATTTTCTGGACGACTTTACTTGCCGACGATGCGATGAGCGGGGTCTCGTTTATTCGTATTCAACCGTCTGAAAGGGTAAATCCGGATAAGAGGGGTCGAACACGCAGTTGAACCGGATTAAATCGCCGATATGCTACTCGATAGCTTATCAGAAAGAAACGTTTTGTGTGAAGTTTTAACCCCATGAGTCGGAGGGTGGGGGGAGAAGGGTAGCTATACGAAAACATCGGATTAGCGATTTCCGGTCAATTTTCGTATTGAATATCAGCTATCGAAAGATATATCGTTTTAATCCGGTCAATTTTCGTATTGAATATCAGCTATCGAAAGATATATCGTTTTAATATTGTATACGTTTTGAGAGGTACAGGGCGTTTCAAAATTGTATGTCGTCATCAGTATAGCGCGATTCTACGCCTCTGGATAGGTGGAGATTGGTTTAAAAAAATGGACCGCAATATTGACGACGCTTCTTTTAAGGCAAAAAATTTGTTATTGCGTCAGAGCAACCGTAAATAATGGAGACGTATCAGGTGCTCAAGTTAGTTAGCTCATGTTGGGAAATGTATTTATTCCATCAACACTGTATAGAAAAGACTATTAATCGAGAAGGGTGGGCATCCCGGTAATTAAGCGATGTTTCAAACATAAAATTAAATACGGGAACCACTGGATGAAAATCAAAATGAATCTATTGAAATCCACGATCTGAAGGTTTTATTTTAATTAACAAGTTAATTAAGTTACCTTTCGCATATTACTAGCTACATTGGCATCATGAATAGTTAATGAATCCAATGCAGAGTCAGTTTAATAATCTGCAGTTTATAATTGCACATTCATGTTCTATATTTGATTTTGTATTTTCTTACTTCTGTAAGAATTATAATATATACAAAGATTAATAATAATAATATAAGAAAATTTAAAGTTTAATAGAACGTAACACAATTTTAGTCATCTTCGATTGATTGTATGAAAAAAAAATTAGAGACTAGTATGTTAAAGTATACTCAAGTATATTCTAGTATATTCTAATATATTCTGGTATATTCTAGTATACTTTAGTACACTCTAGTACATTCTAATATATTCTGGTATACTTGAGTATATTAAGGTATAATCTAGTATATTTTGCTATATTCTAGTATATTCTAGTATATTCTATTATATTCTAGTATATTGTAATATATTTTGGTATATTCTAGTACATTCTAGTATATTCTAATATATCATATCATATTCTAATATATTCCCGTATATTCTAATATATTCTGGTATATTCTGGTATATTCTGGTACATTCTACTATATTTTGGTATATTCTAGTATATTATTGTATATTCTGGTATAATCTTGTCTATTATTGTATATTCTACTGTATTTTGGTACATTTTAGTATCTTCTGGTATGTTCCAGTAGACTCGGCTATATTTGGGTATATTCTATTATATTATAGTATATTCTATTATATTCTAGTATATTCTATTATATTCTAGTACATTCCACTATATTTTGGTATATTCTAGTGTATTCTGGTATGTTCTAGTAGACTCGGCTAGACAGCAATGTGTATCATTGTCTACGACAGAAGCTGAGTATGTTAGCGCAGCATCAGCCGCTGAAGAGATTGTCTGGCTAAAGAAATTGTTCAGTGAATGTGAAATTAATGTACAGTACACGTTATTAGTAGATAATATGAGTGCGATAAAATTAATAAAAAATCCAGAGTTTCACCAGAGAAGTAAACATATCGATGTAAAATATCATTTCATACGTGATCTATATAATAAAAGCGAAATTGATGTAGAATATGTTAAGACCGATAAGCAGTTAGCTGACATTTTTACGAAAGCACTATGTAAACCGCGATTCATGGATTTAGTAAAGGAATTAGGACTTATAAGTAAGAGGGATATTGGGAAGTGGTATTGTAAACTCTTGGATGTTGAGCTTTAGGGAGAGTATTGAAATAAAACAGATAATTTCAGGGTGTCGCTTTTACTCGTAATTGTCGTAAAGCGATTTGAGAAAAGCTCAGGAAGCGGTAAATGTTTTTTGGATGTGGAGTTTTAGGGAGAGTGTCGAAATAATGTAGTCACTTTGTAAGTAAAACTCACATCCGGGAATGTCCGGGCGTAGGCGCGGCGTGGCTTTGGCTTTTACAATGTAACAACTTCTAAAAAGCCTGATGGAGTATGCGTCATACGTCGAAATGACGATCGAAAGAAAAATGACGATCGACACGAGACGAGAGTGGGGAAGACGTTAGCTGCACGTCCACCCAAGAATCAGTTCGATAAAAGAATCGGTTTGGGCAGGACATACCTGGTGCGAGTAACAAGTTCGACACAAGAGTCGGTTTAGGAAGGACATACCTGTTATATATATTAATTGTAAGTTCAGAGTTCCAAGTTTTTATTTTATATTAAAGTTCCTTTATTCACTAACGCTGTGCTTTATGATAGAATATAACACCATTCCTGTCATATCCTCGACATTTTGGTATATTCTAGTATATTATATTATATTCTAGTATATTCTACTATATTTTGGTATATTCTAGTATATTATATTATATTCTAGTACATTCTAGTATATTCTGGCGTAGGTACTACCCTGTATAGGAATCGGTGACGGATCAGATAGAAGTGGTAAAGTGTCATGTAACTAGCCATCTGCTGGCGAACGTAGGAGGTAGCCGCCACAGTATTTATGCTTGTTAAGTGTATTACATTTTTAATGTTAACCCCTTAACTGGTACGCTAGAGTTAATTCAAGCGCGCTAAACAGGCCAAACAATGTGAAAATAACAATGTGAAAGCAAAGAAAAAAAATCGTTTTATTGATATTTATCATTTACATGGGATTGTAAGCTATAATACTTATTTATTCAAGAATACAATGTAGTCTTTTTCCATGGAACAAAAGCGCAGTATATCAAAAATTGATTTTTTTGGCCGGTTAAAAAAAACTGTGCGTTAAGGCGTTAAACATAAACTGTGGACGTTAATTGCCTTGAACCAGCGGCGATATTGTACGGGACAACGTTCGAAACAATCTGCATACAATACTACGTATTAACTCTTTGCACTCGAAGCTATTTTAACTTCAAAATGAAACATTTCTTCACACCTAGAATACTGCCCTTCTATATACAGGTTGTTCAATAAAACATTCAATATTTATATGGTATATAGGATACACTGTACTGAGTAAAAAAGCTTCAGTAAACATAGGTCGAACGGTCAACCGTTTCTGAGATATAGACATTTTTGTTTGCTGACATCATGATTCATTTACTAAATGTTTATTAAAGCTTTTTACTGCTATGTTTACGAAAGCCTTTTTACTCAGTACAGTGTATCCTATACACCATATAAATATTGAATGCTTTTTTTTAATACCCTGTATATTTTTTCATGTTATACATACGAAAGTGGTGCAATTTACTGGTACAATATCGAAATGTTTAGTAATTTATTAAATACAAACAAATTTAATAATGTAAAACATATTTTTAATAATGATACAGTAATTTTTAGTGGTGCCTTACAGTCACCATTCGAGTGCTAAGTGTTAAAATATCGCGAAGCAGTAACGCATATCAAACGAACAAAGAATTAAACGTAGATTGTTGGAGTTTCAAATGAAACACCACTATAATCGCTCAAGCAGAATGTCTCGAAAGAGTACAGGTGATACCATTTGTCTCGACGCTATCAGTGGAGGGTTAAGAACTAACGCGGCCTATAAAACAGGTCTAGACACGGCGGCGAGACTGCCAGGTTGGACCGACTCCCATAAACACTCGTAACGCTCCTTTCTGAAGACTGAAGCGCCATTCAAACTCGCCGGGGTTTCGCGTATTCTAGATTGCCGACGATAGGACAATCATTAAGGCGGCAACCTAACTAAAATCGGCGTTATCGTTCGTTTCGATTCACTCGCAGTTATCACCCCCTCGTCCATCGCCCCGCGGTCCTCCATTGTTGTCAATAAGGCTCGGCCGTTTATTATATTTGTCCCCGACGTTTCCCCGGGCATACGCGACACCGCACACGGTGCTAACATAATTCACCGTGCAGGGGTGGCTGAAAATCCGCGCGGGTCGCATACGCTGACGCTCTGTTTACACTAACCCGCCGTGCCGGTATAATAATCGCGGGTTCGTTAAATTCAGGCTCGCAGGACGGCGGGGCACTTCTCCGCCCGCAATCGTCGTTCTCCGCAAAATTTTCGCTGTTTAACAGAATTCACGCCGGCACACGCGATAGTTTAGCTTCGCTTCGCGGCGAATTATTCTTCGAGATAATGGCCGCCTAATTCGTAATACTGTTTGGCTCACTTGAAAGCAATGCTTCGCCAAAATTTTTCAAGAAAACGATTGTGTTTTGACCCGTGGTTTGTTCTGCACTTTTTATCCTCGTGACGAGTAGAACACGATTTCATCGAAAAAAAGTTGTTGACCTTTTGACCTTGAAATTTATTCTGCGGCAGCGTACATCGATTTCCATAAAACCGGAGGTGTAGAATCATTTATAATATTATGTCTATGTTTTTGCGTTCTGAAAATAAAATTCCTTAAAATTATTTCGATCGAAATTGCACAGCTGAGTTAACTAGTACCTCCAGAACAATGAAAGTGGGTATTGTCTATCCGCGGTGCAATCGTAATAACTTATGCACCTTCTCTGTATAAACAGTTGTTTTAATAGGCCCATTGGAACGTCGCAATCATTTCTCGGAATGTTCTACGAACGGCTGACGGGGAACAGGAGCTCTTGGCTCCATTATATCGTGGAAAGGACTTTTACGTAAAAGACAATACCGCCGCAACGTTGTTTTATACTGTTCTAACAGGGCCGCGGAGATTATATAGGCTCTAGCTGCAATTTTCAGATCGATAGATTTTAACGCACTTGGCAGACCTCTCGTAGAATTGGAATGTTTCCAGCGGGAACGGTCCGGGAACGTTAGTTCGCTACGTAATTGGTATTCTTGACGCAGAAATTCATTTACGGAGTCAACGAGCGTGAAAGGGACTACGAAAGATATTTTTAATAAAGGAACGAGCTCGTTACTTTGTTTCGCCCGTGATATTTAAATTCCTTATTCAGCGAACGTAATATCCCCTTGTTAACAAGGGGGCTTTGTTGATTGGAAAAGAATTACTGTGTAAGCTTTTTACAAGTCTTTATGACAAGAAAGATCGAGCACTCGCGCGTGGCTGAGCCGTGAAACGAGCGTACAAAAATAACGTAGTTAAGGTCTCGATAACAAATGATGCAAACAGATTTTCGTTTCACTTCAATTTAATTACCCCTCGCTTACCCCTTTACTTACCATAATTTTTTGATTAACCCATTTGCATCATAAGGAAATATGAAAAGAAGGCCTTTATCACCAAACTTTTTTTTCCATTATGAATAATGATAGCGACCAACAAAGTTGAGTGTATGCATAGGGCTTCAGTGATAGTGACCAGGAAAATTGAGTGTATATATATACGCTAATGGTGCAAATCGATTAGTTTGGCTTATTATAATTTTTATATGTGTCATCAACTGATCAATTTCGAAACCCTCTTCAGAGTCAATACGGTGCATAAATATTGGATAGAAAGAAATTCAAAAGTCTATACATAGTTATTTATTTGTTTCTCAAAATTTCAATCTCAGTCCAAAAATTCTTAGTCAATTTTTCAACAACAATTTTGCTTGGAAAGAAGATTTTGAAATTCCTTTTAGATCTAGCATAGTCGTTGGAAATCCATTAACAGAGTCCCGGAAGCTAAAGCGTTCCGAAAACAATCCGCTCAACCACATTTACCACGTTCGTAGAAACAATATAGTTAATCTACAAACTTCATTTTCCGCTACATCAGAGAAAGAAAATAATAAGCGTACATCTTCGATGTTCTTGGGCATATTACTCCCACAATTACTTCTGCAATCTCAGTACAATGCATTCGGATTGGATATAATAAATGGAAAGTAGTTTCAGCCGGTGTAAATGAAAATACGGAGGCACGGAGATTAAGAACGCACGAAAAGAGGCGAGCTCGGGCGAAAATCGTGAGGAAGGGATTTGCAATGGAAACGTCGGTGGTATTTTCATTAAAACACTCGCATAACGAGAAGGTATATAAATAGGCACCGACAAATACGCTTAGGTGGCAGCGGCCGGAAGCAGACTGCTACTTCTTCTGCGGCCGACTCCCTAAACCCGTCGACTCGTAAATATTTGCCGTTACATTAGCGTGGCAAAGGTAAATTCGGTATCAACTGTAATTATATCCGTCAGACGGGCGAGTCGGTATTAGGCGAGTCGAGAGCAGGCCCGAGTGGAAAAATCGTAGAAACCGACGGCCCCGTGAAGCGGTGAGTAAATTCGTCATTAGCCCTCGTTCAACCACTCCGAACTTCCTTGACACGCTGCACCCTGAAATTGAAGATATCGTCAGTCTGGTTCAACCACTTCCGGCATAGCGCGAACACGCATACCCGGTACCTGGTTTCTCCTTCATCGTTCATCGGTTACTAAACGTCTACGTCCACAATTGGAATTTTTAATTTTAATATTAATAAGTACAGTGTTTTCTCGATATATGTCTACAACTCGGGTCTACCCAGTGACATGCAGTGACGGCAAAAGTGTAAATACAATTCGCTAGTTTTGCATAAAACGTGTGAATACAACCTATTTTTCAATTGAACGATAAAGATTATGTAATAATAATTATATTTGAATGTGATAAACAAAACATAACAATTTATGTTAGACAATATCAACAACATATATAACATTTTACAAAAATAAGGATTTAAAGCAATGTTTACAGTTTTGCACGTATCATCAGAAACGATTAAGATAGTACACATATGCTAGGGAAATGAAATTGTCAACAAACACTGATTGCCAACTGTAGTAAGACACGTTTAGACTGGTGTTTACACAGTTTTTCTCCTATTTGAAAGTTAGTTGACACGCATAAGTCCAGATGGAACCACTTACTGCAGATAAAAGAAACAGTATCATTTCATTGTGCGATAAAAGTTTTTTACTACGGAAAATTGCAGTAAAATGTGGTGTAAGTCATACGATGGTTGCAAGAATAAAGAAAACCTATGGTAGTGTGTCAACTTCTTCAAGAAAGACCGTAACTTGTTTCTGACAGAGCTGCACGTGAAATTTCACATCATCTTCGGTCTGAAAGTCATAGAACTTCAAAAATCGCGGCTCAAGACGTTGGAGTAAATGCAAGTGAATGGACCATCCGTTGCTTTCTAAAGAAAATAGGGTTAAAAGCGAAAGAAAAGAAACGCAAACCAACTCTTTCAGACAAAAATATTAAACTACGAAAAAATTTGCTCATAGATACAAAGTGTGGACAACAGAAGATTGGAAAAGAGTTATATGGTCTGACGAAAAAAAGTTAATAGATTTGAATCTGATGGAAGGTCTTGGTACTGGACTTCATCCGAAAATAGTAATCAACCAAGTCGAATAAAACAAATTATGAAGTTAAGAGGTGGCGCAATCATGTGATAGGGTTGTTTTAAACATAAGGGTGTTGGTCTCTTAGTTCGAATAGAATGTATCATGTGGAAAGAGCATTATTTAAATATTTTATAATATATTATTATTTTATTATTTAAATAATTTACCTTCTGTTGTTAATTCTATTGAATTCTATTGACCCTTAGCATACTGCAAAGATAGTAAAAACCTGGCTGGGAAATCAAAAGTTTTCTGTGATGAAGTGGCCAGCACAAAGTCCAGCTATGAACCCAATTAAAAATTCGTGGTCAATTGTGAAAAGAAGGCTAGCAAAATATGGCAGTCCACCTTCAGGTATTCATGAATTGTGGAAAAGGACAACCAGAATGATACATCCGGAAATGATTTAATATTTGAAAGATAGTATGCCACACAGGCTAGAAGCAGTACAAAAAAGTAAAAGAAAATGGACCAAATATTAATTTAAAGCTTTATTTCGACGAGCACAATTAAAATGCAAAACTGTAAACATTGTCTTCAATCCCTATTTTCGATAAATATTCCGTATATTGTTAATATTAACGAATATAAACTATTGTGTTATGTTTATGCTATTCGCTTTATAATTATTAGTACCTAATATATATCATTCAATTGAAAAATAGGTTGTATTATCACATTTTATGTAAATCTAGCGAAGTGTGTTTACACTTTTGCTCGTCACTGTATATCGACTAGAAGATAATATTCTTTGGTACATTGCCGGACTTAGAACAGGACAGCGAAGCTCGAGTGGCTACGGATGCCAAGGGGTGTAGCATAGTACAGATCGGGTATATCGGTGTGAGACCACTACTAATCCAATAACAAAACTTCTTTAGTTTTCATTATTTTTTTATGGAACAGTCACCAATATAGTTGTGGAATTTTTCTGATTAAAATGACACCAAACACGATATTATCATCCAATTAATTAAATTAAAAGTATATTACACAAGTAAATATCATCGGAATTATATTATATTTAGTATCATTCTCATTGGAAAAATGCCGCGAATATTTTGGTGAAAGTCCCATACAAAAATAGTGAGAAATAAAGAAGTTTTGGACATGCATCGTGTAGGACGTAGGACATTACGGTGCCTGGGCGACAGAGGCCTCTATAGAGTTTCGCCGTCCTTTTCTAGGTTCCGCCTGGATTAAAGTATAGTCCCTCCTGGTCGATATATACCCCCAGCTAGACATATATCGAGAAAACACTGTATTTATTTATTCGATAAAAATTGGTAAAATAGACAAACATTCGTTATCAAATTATAGAAAGTTAGAAAGAAAAGATAGAATCCAAATGAATTAGTGATTCAATGTTTACGAAATTGTTGCCTGTACGAAAAACATGTTATTTAATCTTATCGGTCAGGATTTCTTGCACTGTGCCAGGAGATGAGCTGCATTATGTACAAAAACTTTTCCGCGTCAGTGTACGTCAACCCGCGAGACGGATAAATAGAGGGAGAAGCGATGGAACGGCAGTTTTCTGGTACTCTTTTTGGCGTTCCCTCTTTCATTTTGTCTCGCCTTTTGCTCGAATCTACTCTACGGAATTGAAGACACATAACGCCGTGTGTACTTATACGTTCTGGTGGATAATCCTGCTTACCGGCGTTGCAGTTATCCAGGACTCCGCCGGCGACTACTGCACCTGCCCTAAGAAGCATCTGTCCTGAGAACGAATTAAAATAAATCTCCGGGAGATAAAGGCCGGTTCCTCGCTACGTGGGTCGGGTTAAAAATCTTCCGATCCGCCCGCTGCTCTGTACCGTATATTTTATAGTCGCTGAAGTCACGGATTTATGGCCAGTCGTGGAATCCATCCACGTTGCTACTTGTATCACGATGCGAGTTCTAGTGAACTTTACGATCGATGTCGTCAAACTTCATATTTTGAAACCACTATCGGCTCAAAAAATATGGCGTAAAATTATTTAATTAAGCCTGTACAACTTTCTTTAATTCTCGAACGTTATGACGGATATGTTGAATTTCGTGTGAAATCTAAACAAATTTTAGTAAATATTTAGAATAATGGTGCCATCTCCAATTTAATAAACTACCTTGAAATATGTTATCGATATCTCATTGAAAAACCTTTGAATTTTCGCTGCTTTCTATGTCTTGACCTCTATTTTATTATTTTTGACATTGCCAATGTCACACATATTTTGGTAAAATTTCATGAAAAATAAGTAAAAATAAAGAAGTTTCGAGGTGTCCTATTTTACGTTCGTCAAAAAAGTGTAGTAGAACTTTGCGATCTAAGCCAGAGCTGCTCAGCATGCATATTAGCGGGCAGGAGCGCCCGCCGTTGCCCGCGGGCACAGATACGGGCAAAGCTACGGGCAAGTAACTCAGCGGAGTGGGGGTAGGCCGTAGCACAGCCGTAGCTGACCACGTATCTGTGACAACGCGTCAGACAACTTCATGCAGCTTTGCTCACAGGGGCGTGGCTTCTTTACTGTACTTTGTTGACAGGTGGCACAAACAGTCTAAAAACGCAATCATGTTATGACTTACTTCTAGTAACTTGTCAACCTGGGAACCGAAGCATAGACATTCATAAACTGAAATCTTCCGTGGTTCTCAACCTACCTATCCTCGTTGACGCAATGTCCCTCTATAACGCCTAAGCGATCAGAAGTAAAAACCCGCCGATTGATTGGAAAGTTCGCCGCGTGTCCTTCAGTGAATAGTCACTGAACGTGCAATCAAGAAACCTTTCACATGGTTTGATAGCGTAGCACTCGATCCTCGTCTTCGTGTTGTATGCAAATCTGCTCATGATTATTTCAATTCACAGACGCCGGAATCTTCCTGGTCGGTGACAAATCGGTCCCGGAAACGAGCCTGTAATATCGTCGGTTGTTCTTCAAGGATGTTCGATGAATGATCGCAACGATCCACGCATTGGATGAGTCCATTCACCGAATCAATCGGTTTGTCAAGTATTGACTGAGGGTGGAGCAAGAGCAGGTTGGAATTGTTAAAATTCAGAGCTGAGAAGCTTTCGTCAATCGAATTTCTATGAGCCGAATGTTTGATAATTTCGAAAGTGGTGAAAGTTTCTACGTCCTAAAAAACCCGGAGAGGTGGAGGAAGACTCGTCGTGTTGAAATAAGCCGAAGAAGAAGTAATACTGAACTTTGCAAACAAAATAGTGGCGTATATAATTTTTTTGCGTTTGCACTATTTTTCCAGAAATGATGGTGACGAAGGTCACCATAAAAAAAACTGGAATGAAATTCTATGTAATTTTAAAAATATATTAGAGGAACCCATAAGTAATCAGTTATTTGCAAAAAATTTGTTTTGCCTTTAGTTCTGTACCGATCGTTAAAGAGGAAACACGTATTCTTTTACAGTTTCCGATAAAATAGCCTGTGTTCAAAAAGTATAAATTTTTTGTACAACCCTGCAATAAAATGGCGGCGTCCGCACCTTCCGAGGATCATGTTCGTCATTTTTTCATTTTCATGCGGGATTTAATGAAATGGTAATAACAAAGAAAATTTACGATGTTTATGGAGACGTTTTAAAGGACAACAAGTGTCAACGCTGGTTCAGAAGGTTTGCTGCTGGTAATTATGATCTCTGTGACTGGCCTCGAAGTGGACGACCAGTTGAATTTGATAATGACACCCTAAAATTTCTAGTGGAAGCTGATCCAAAATTAAGTATACAAGAATTATCGAGAAGCCTTGGGTCCACATGGTCAACTATACAAAGGTACCTATACGAAATGAGAAAGGCATATAGGCAAGGAATATGGGTACCGCATCGATTATCTGAGACCAACAAGAATATTCGTCGATCACATTTCCACTTCATTGCTATCCAGATTTCGTAGAGATCCATTTCTTAGCAGAATCGTTACCGGAGATGAAAAATGGATTCTTTATGATGCATAAAGCGTTTCAAGCAATGGCTTTCTGCAAATCAAACTGCAATATAAACCTAGCTTATCACTTAGAAAGATGTTACTGTGCATTTTGTGGGACTATCGTGGCATAATTCACTTTGAGTTGTTGAAACCTGGAGAAACATTGATAATGATGGAGATTACAAAGTAAATTAAGAAATAAAAACTTGAATTTACTGCAAAGTTTGTTTTAGATTTCAAAATAATTGATTACTCATGGTTCTCCTTAATACGTGTGCCAAAACGAATTCATTTGTATAAAACTCTACGACCTGCAAGGTCATACAAGGTCACGGTTCAACGGTTCCAATGTTTACTATTTTTAACGCTAGCTAGTGTTAGTGTGAACTGTATAAAAATATTTGACACACGTAATCGGTTGGGTACGCACTTACAAGTTTTGAAGAAGGAAAGTATGAGTTATCCAGCTCATAATAGAACACCGATGCTTACCTATGAAATTATAAATTACGCCATCGCTTGGAATACGATGCAGATTGGCCGAAGAAGATGGTAATGCGGCTAGTAAATTTCCATCATACAAGATAAACGTAGCTACCTACGGCAAGTGAGATCTGTACGGGTTTCTAATTGGACGTTCATTTCAATTTGATGGCATTCAGCAAGCCCACGCTACGCAAATGGATCGTTTCCTTTATAGTATCATGTGACTGATTCCGCAATTTTCAGCTGGTTTAACGGAATCCTATTGCCAATAGATTCAACCTATATTTCCACGTTCGACTGTACCAATGATTCTAACAATAATCCACGATAACGATGCCGGATGGCTCGACGCACGTGTAACTTAGCTTTTGTACACGATTTAGGTTCAATCAATTTAGAGGCAAGGTATATCTGATCACTATTTTTATACATTATTCTACTGACTTGTCCTCGAAATAAATTCCGGTTTTTCGATCTAACCTGTCTAGAAGGTTTGTACTTGCACGTGACATATTTAATTTATTTAAATAATGATTTAAAATAGCACTCGAAACAGTAAAAACTTCTCGTAAAATTAATCTCGCAGTTAACTTCGAAGATGTAACGAGTAAACGTACTATACTCGAGACTAAAGTTTGAATAACATCAGTTTCAGAATTAATTAAACTTCTACATCCTTTTGCAGGAGAACGGTCGAGTTCCGACCCGCGGTTTCTTTCGCAAAATTGGTCAGCGCAATGAGTAGGATACAATACAACAACAAAACAGACATTTTCGTTTTTTCGACCTTGAAATTCAGTCAAGGTCAATTTTGCGACATGCTCCTTTCATGTTTCTACGCACAGCCGAGGGTGTAGAATCGTAATTTTTTACACTCTGTACAATATTTGTTCAAATTAAATCATCGAAAAAAAAACTATTTCCTAAAAATGTATTGTATAATGTGAATAAATTTAAATTAATGTCCACATGTTATCGGTGAAACTTATAACTTATATTAAGATATTCGGGGAATTTACAATATTTTTGCAATAATATCTTCTCTATAATTTGATTTTATTAATAATTTGCACGAGCCAAAAACAAGAGATCAATATTTTTAAATTGTGTAAGTGTTTTTAAACATCGAAACCTAGTCAGCTCTGTAAAGGCTGTTTTCAAAACAAACATATTACAATTTGTCCTCGGAATTGTTTCCTCGATTTATGTTGCATGTTTCGACTTTTTTATATTTTCGCAATTAGTTCGTCGGACGGTACTGATGGGTCTACGAAATTTATAATGACCTGTTACAGACACCAACAGACTTCCAAGAATAACCGTTGAAATAATTGCTTCTACAAGTTTTGCGGAAGTTAGTAACTTTTAGAAACAGTTTCCCTTCTAGGAAAAAACTGCAGCGGGGTCAGTGGAGAGTTGAAGTACAATTTTCCGTTTATTTAAAGAGAAAACTGAAATCTCCCGGATATCCAACAACTGAGAATTATTATTCCCCCCTCCGTTTAAAAAAGTGGTAATCAGTTTTTGCATTAAAGCACGCCAAGGTACTCCAGCCTGTTTCTTTTTTGTCTACTCTCGTAAAGAATTCTGGGATTTTATTCCGATGAATAAGCAAAATTCGCCAAACGAAAATTTCGGAAGAAATGTATTCATTTTGTTCCACTTTGTGAAACGATTTGTTCAATTTGCACTGCGATTGAAAGTTCGATAAATTATTATGTTATTGATTACATCAACCTTCAAATTAGAATTTAGATGGAAGGTATGTAAGCCTGGGTCAAAAAGAATCCAAGTCTCGCCACCCGAGGGTTAAACATAAACGTAAAAATGATTTCCACGGAATTATTTTTTAAAAATTTATTTTACCACCAACGGTTGCACCAACGGTTGGCCTCGCTATGTAAACAAAATATTTTCGGAACTGTTTTGTCTCATTTCGGCAAATGGCCGAAAAAATATTGAGTCGCAGGCTAAACTGCAGCTTCCGGAAGGAATTGTTCAGAACGTTGACCTTGACAACATGTTTCAAGGTGACTGGAATAGTCGGCTATTGCAAATGTAATTACCAGAAGCAGAGCGGTCGTTGAAAAATCAAATTTCTCGACTCCGTTACGGCGGGCCTCAAGCTCCATAAACTGGGACTCGACCGTAAGTGATTCTAAATCATCCCCCAGGCTTGTATATTCCCGCGTTAATACGGTCTTACAGCCGCGTCTCGCAGTTTATCAAACTCTATAGCGTTATAAGCCACGCGTTACAGGGGTGTGCGTCCTGTGGGAAATAAACTTCCCTCCTACGGAAAGTTCCGCTTTCGATGGAAGAATTCCGAGTTTTAAATAAATTAAGCCTCCAGTTTCTGACCTCGCCGATGGCGCAGCTAGGGGGGCAAAGGAAGGGGAGGATGAGGAGAGCCGGGAGAAGCGCGAGCCGTTCGTTTCTGCGGCAGTCGAGCGTCCTCTGAATAATGGACAGGGACCGCGATGGTGGTCGGGCGCATGAAGATCGGGGGGGGGGGGGGGGGGGGGGCGGAGGGAGGGGGGGGGGGGGGGGGGAGAGTCAGACAAAGGAATCCAAGCAACACGGGTCAAACGATGAAAGAAAAGGGATACGGACGCTTAAATGCCCTCCTGATAACTGTAGATTCCCGGGCGTCACGATCGGGACGTTTAGACAAGTTGAGTGGCAGGAGGAGCAACCTGTCGTGGCAAGAAGTGGGGAAGAAAAAGGAGCTATCGGAGACGATCATGGCAGTGAAGGGGGGGGGGGAGGCTGGTCGAAGAGGCGGGAGAGCGAGTGTTGCGGAACGGACAAGAAGCGATCCGCAGAGAAACGGAGAGGGGGGATCAGGGCACGACCCCGTCGAACTTTCTCAATTAAAAGTTAATTACCTTTCGGCTAAGACCACAGAATTTCAATCGGCAGTCGAATAATTGTTCTCCGCGTTTGAACTACGGCCGAAGTAATTAACAATGTAAACATTTACTTTTGATTCCGCGGCCGTTTTTCGTTTCCCTATCTCTCGTTTCGTTCCTTCGATTTACCTCCCTCGCACCCCCACCCCCTTTACCGGTTGGTTGTTTCACCTTTCTTTTGTTACGTTGAATCGTTTATTCGCTAACCAGAACGTTACATTGATCGATGTGTATTTTAAGTCGACCAGAATCGCGGCCACGTCGAATGATTGGATCTCATGACCAAGATCACATCCGCCTGCATCGCGCTTGTTTTTTCACTAGGTCGACCGGCACGGCAGCCCATCGACGACCTTTTCCCGTCTTTCCTTTCCAATAATACCATGACCCCCCTCCCCAATACCGTAAGCGGTACACTTTCCGTAAAACGGAATCAGTCGCCGTCAGAGAATATTCTCGGTCCGATCGACGTCTATCGGTTGAAGAAGGTATCTCGAGGTCATCGAAGGGTCGTCCATGTGTTCCGTGGTCGTCGGCCCTATGGAGACTTCGTTGGACAATTAGAGAATCGTTCGTCAACAATCAACTTGACGAGTATCGCCGGCCATCAAAATTACAGGATCGCTGGACCTTAAGAGGGTCAGTCAAATATTAATCGGACACATTCTTCAATTTTGTATTTGGAAGTAGATATGAAATCGAAAGCAGATCAAATTGAAAGTGGAATATTGGGTCCGAAGCCAATTGCACACGAAGCGCTTCAACTTTAATCATTACCACAGTAGTATACACTTAAGTGTCCGCCGCAACCGCTGGCCTTCCAATTTCAACAAAATGGGACCTCTAACTGAGCTTCGAGCGCGCCCATTGAAACTTGATACGGTACTGGACGAAATGATAGGACGTTTCATATGTATAAATATTTAGTATAATTAGAAGAGGAAAATGTATATTTTACACAGCGTATATATCAGATGCGTCCTCTAAAGTGAGCATACTAAATGTTCTCACTCGCACACATCCCCTGTCCTTCCTTCAGTTTAATTCACAGAAGCCATCGTCCCAGTTTAGGGAAGCGCCTGCATTTAGTCCCGACTGTGGACACTTAATCGTGTACTAATGTATTCGAATTGATATCCTCTCAATGTCCGTGTGGGTGGTTCGCACGAACGATATTCCCAAGCTGATGAATTTCGACAGTGAAGAGGGCGCTCAAGAAGAATCCTATGTAGTTTATTAATTTTTTTTTTCGTGCGTTCAAGCGTGCTTAATTAGTTTCGAAATAGCTTGTCTAGAAGCGACACGAATATGTTGCCTTTCAAACGCATTGGCGTCTGCTGTCAAACGATTTACGCTGAACAAACACTGCTTCACAACATTTCACCTTCACACTGTTGACATAATCTATGCTCGATCTCGAGTGGATTAGAAGGACTATGGAATTGTACAGGGTGTAAAGAAATATTTGGTCTCGGCCGCTATAGGCGTATTCTACCAATCGATAAAGATCTGTAAATGAAAAGTGCCGCAAAATTGTCCTTGATCTTGAAGCGTATGCCTTAGTGATGTGATGCTGCTCGTTAAGTTTTACTGTTAGGTACAGTGTTTGCAGTATTAGTTAGACAACTAATTATTGCAAATAATTATAAATTGGAAAACTTTACTTTATGAGTTTTGACCCAGGGTTCGTTTCGCACTTTGTATCTTTGTGGCGGATAGAATACGATGAATTCAAAACCGAATTGTTGACCTTTTCACCTTGAAATTGAAGGTGAAGATTAATTTCGTGACGCCTTGGTTGCATCAATTTCCACCGAAACGGGGGTATAGAAGCACGTTATCAAAGTCGCGATGTATAATTTATTAACACTCTGAACTTTATCGTTTTCGGCATATCCTTTCCGACGAATCACGGAGCTTTCCGCTGCAACCGGAAACGAAAGAACCATACACAGTATACATCCAATGAAAACCGAATGGGAAGCATGGTCGTGCAACGAACCGGGGATTCCTCGGCGTACGTTACGTTACGCGGCGCGGTTCGGCGCGGCGCGGCACACCGTATCTCGTGCGGAAGCTCCTTGAGAAAATTACATCGCGGATTCTTAAACCGACTCGGATAGGATTTCACTTCGCCGAACCTTCGGAAATATTCGCGCGGCATCCTGGCCGCGTTGCAACTGACAGAACGATGAGACGAATCCCGGCCCAGATTCACGGATCCAGACCACGACCACGATCCAGCTCGTGCCTGTGGTATCTCGTGAGTTTGCAATCTCCCGACGGTTTTCGTTTTTTATGTCCGAGTCCCAGCCGTCCTCCGGAACAAACCCATCTTCGGCCGAAAAATCTCGTCGGATGAAAAGTGTAAAAGGGTCGTTCCTCTCGAGACCCATTTTCGTCCGACAGGGAAAACGAAGGGGATCAAAACGGACCGGTACGACCCGGGAATGAAAGGAAAAAGCGACCGAGGACGACGAATGGGTCTGGGTTACAGCCGGAGACTAATGTCACCGGGGGATCCGCCGGCATTCCCGACGATTACATAATTAATCGCGTTATAATTGAAGCGTCCAGAAACCCGCGGCTATTAATTAAACGTCCCCATCGAAATGATTGTCGGCAGAGCGCTGCCTCGGAACTACGTCTCCTTGATTCGGTGTCGTGTCGCAAAGGGATTTCCTGCTCGGCTCCAGCATGAGGAGTGCTACAAGAGACATCTGGATGGCCGGCGAGCTCCATCGTTCAAGGTAAGTTATGCTTCTGTTGCAAACTCCGTTCTACGAGGTATTTTCATTCAATTTGACGGATCCAAGTTATGATTGTCTTCACCTTCCCTCAAACACCGCTTTTTCTTCTCTGATAAAATTATTCTTGGTTCGGTCTAGGAAGGAACATTAACCTTTAGGACTCGAGTGGCGATGCTGAGGCGCCACTAAAAATTACTATATCAAAATATTTTTTGCATCAGTTTCGTATGCATAAAATGAAACAGAATTATCTGGGTAGGTAAGAACGTATGGTTTTCGAGTTAAAATAGTTCCCACTGCAAAGGGTTAACTTTCTATTGTACAGGGTGTAAAGGAATGTTTGGTCTTACCAACCATAAGCGTATTCTACATCTTCGAATCGATGAAGATCTATAAAAAAAAGTTGCCGCAAAATTGTCCTTGGCTTTGAGTTTCAAGGTCAAATCTTTTTTAATTGTATTCCACACATCACGGGCAATAAACAAAATTTGACCATGAAATTCAAAGTGAGTGAGTATGTTAACCTATAATTGACAGATATGCTGTGATTTCTGTATATATGTCGTCAAGGTCTGAATGATAAATGTCGCGGAATTGTCCCCACTACCGTGACGTATACCCCATAAGTGGCCACTATGTCTTCTGGACGATACACGATGTTGGCAAGACCCGTGTTGTTGACATATATCGAGAATTCACTGTATTTCGTTAATAAAAAAGTTTCCATGGTAAACATTTCCATTTTATTTTACCAAAGTGCACAGAAATTGTCCCCGTCCTTGTTATCTAGTGCGGAACGATCGAGTGGAAATATTGTCACGAATATCTTTTCATATTTGCGCGACGTTATTGATTTATAGCGCGAAAATAATGCTGGTAGTGGGAATAATAATTGGAGATATAAAAATATATTTGCTGGTCGCGGAGCGACAATAAGGGGCTGCGAGCGCATAAAGACTGATACTGCTAAAGCCGCAAAAATTTCTCAGTGAGCGGAAAAGAAGACACTTTATGATCTGTTTCACGAAGAGGAAAAGTCCTCTTTATGGCTCCGGGATAGCAGATTACAGTAAGTGCCATAAATACCCGACTATTTGTCTGAAAATCGTTTGCAAAACTTTAAACGCATTTTACTCTCGTTTCTACTTTGTATTGCGCTTTCCTTAAAAGCTCCCGCCTTATTTTTCTGACGCTACAACTAACACTGTAACTGTTCCAATCATTCGAATAATGTTTGTTCGGATAATCGAGGTTCTACCGTACATATCAAATTCAGTGATGTAATTTTTCTTTTACTTGCGTCTTTTATCACGCGTAACCCTATTATTTTATCTATATTTTAGGAAGAAATACAGTGATTTCTCTATACAGGGTGGTTGGTAACTGGTGGTACAAGCGGAAAGGGGGTGATTCTACGCGAAAAAAGAAGTCGAAAATATAGAATAAAAATTTTTCGTTTGATGCTTTGCTTTTATGAAAATCGACTTTGAATTTTCGCTCGGTACGCGTGCACTTGATGACGTCTCGTTATAACGGATCTCACTGTAGATCGTTGTCTCGATTGACGTTATGTTGATAAACACTTCCAATGTGACCGAAGTGTTTTCCTAGTGTATTCCTAATTTTCCGTTACGGCAAAAACAAACTTAAACTGCGATAATATCCATCGTATATCCATCGTATATTCCATAGTTTTGGAAGAAACGTCTAGCCGTGTTACCATCATTTGTGGAGCCACTTCCTCCTGTTTTTCTAAAATGCCCATTCGGTCCACCGTACGGTATTACACAAATTTTAAAAAATTGTGACACATAGATTAGCAGATAGTTGCAGCTGATTTTTGTCAGAATCCCTTCTACATAGTCTGAACTTGATGCAAGCTGGTACTTAAAAAATCTCTAAAAATTATTGTAAAGGACTTCATTAACTAACTTTGTGAACATTAATATAAATATTTACTTATGTTAATATAGAATATCGTGCATAGAAGCTTAAAGATTCATATTTGTTGCTCTGACATAATTTTATTTAGAACAAATATAAACGTATGATTTCAGTAAACATTCCGAAAGAAGAATATATGAATGTTATATCTATTTTCTGACATGACTTTTTTCCAGCTAACATGGCCATTCGCGACACTATGGCGATGGCTTGGGTCCGGCTTACGTCGTATTTCGGATGAAGAAATAGAAGAGGGGATAGCAATTTTCTTCTTTCGAAATAAAAAGCGACATCTTATATCGGACTGAAAATGTGCATATTAACGTTCGCTCAAGCTTATTCCCACCGCTGCGGGTCAAGAATGACTCAGGCATAGCATCCGGAGGGTTAAATGCAACAAAAATTATGTTACGAGTCGTGGTTTACACTGAAGAGCGTAGAAAATGCAAAAGTCCTCAGAGGAACGTTCCGCAATTTCCCAGCGATAAGGGTGCGTTAACGGGCCGCGTTATTGTTCACTGCAATGGAAAGCAGGATTGGTTTCGCAGGAGTTGGGGAGGAGGTGATGGCATGTGTTTCGTAAGTCGTCATTTCCTGTCAGTCTTCAACAGCTGTCGAAAAGTGGAGGCCAGGAAAGTTCGGTACACGAAGGGAAGTAAAGCGCCAACAACGGGTGCTGAGAGACGGGCAGGGGGTACGCGGGGGTGACAACAGGGCAGGGAGAGGTCTTAGAGGAAGGCGAGAACGGAGGTTTAAGTAGGATTCTTACGTCAGTCGGATTCCACTTGAAGTAGCAAAGAGAAAAGGTTGAATGGAATCGGGCGCATCGGGAGGGACGAGAGAAGGGCGGCTGGAATCCGGGTGGGCGGTTAGAGGAAGAGCAAACAAATCGATGTGCAAGTGCATTTCTTGATTTCATCCGGGGTCTCCCTTTCATCGCTACCCACTCGGCGACACCCGGTCCTCCTCGCGCAGGCAGTCAAGAAATTTCAAGCCCGTTTCACAGCGCTTCTTATTTCGTCTTATTTTTCTTTTTTTTATTATTATTAAAGATGCTACCGAACGGAGGTTCAAGAGCAATAAGGACGATATTTGCGCTGATGCGTCCCGTGAAACGAGTGCTCGTTACAGCTTCGCGTTTCACGGATCAGAGAAACTTTTTTCAAACGGGATCGACTTGACAAATGAAAAATATATTCTTGAGGTAAGAAATTTTAACGAACTGCGAGCTCGGAAAAGATTCTTCTGTCGCGAGTCCGTAAGGATTGACATTTTCAGGAGTCTTTCTAAACTTCGTATTTAGAATCGAAAGAGACTTATATCTCACACGTCGAACGTTTCACTTGGCTGGAATTTTACGGCGCAGTGCGTGTCTTTAAACGTAAAGAGCACGATATCAGACGATTCCCGCAGAGAGCGCAGGAGGGAAAAAAAGCGGCTCTAATTAAGGGGAGCCGGCGGCAGTTTGATATGTTTACAGCGAGGCTGCTTTTTTAAACTCGACTCGCTTCGCCGGACCCTTTGCCGAGCCCGAGCACTGTTTAAACGATAACTCGATTAAAAGAACTGGTTTGACCCGAACAACGGCATTTAATTAACAAAAGTGCTCACCGTGAGCTGCACCGCCATCCCAATTCAACCGGCGATCCCTCCAGGGAGTGGGGAAGCGAGTTCCTCTTCGAATTCTCCTGTAGTATTCCCCCTCCTTCCTCCTCCTCCGCCTTCCACCGCCCCTATTCTCTCCCTTATCCAGCCTTTTCTCCTCCTTTCCGCCGACCGCCGGAGAATAATTGCGAGAATATAGTACCGACGAGTAGTCCCACTAGATTTGCCTCCTCCCTGCCCCTTTCTCTTTTATTATTTCCGTTCTGTTTCCATTCCGCGGCCGTTGTTTTCGAACCCGGCCACTCCATCGTCGGTTACTCGCGCACACCAATTGCGGCATATCGAAAATATTCCAGCCTACGAACTAACGCGACGCCGCTGTCGATCAATGTGCCTCCTCGCTCTTCCCTAGCTTCTACTGTATCTTAACAAATGAACATACGGTGAGTCCACAACAGTATTGTCGTGAGAAGAACGGCTGGCCCCCAATTCTACCACAAAAAACGGAGTTGACCTTCATATGACCTTCATGCGTCCACTCAAGAAAAATCTAATAATACCAAAAATATGCCCCATTAAATACGCTCCGCTAAATGTCTTTGTTGTAATATTAAAAATTACAAGGGGACCCATTACCACCCCTTCCTCTACTACATTTTTTATTTTCATAAGATTGCCGACATTAAAGTTACTGTAATTTTCAAAAAATAATTGCACAACAATAAACCCGGATTGAACTCAAAGCTTCAAAGCCTCTACTTGCATAATCAATTGTTTAATTTCTTCCAAATTGTTTTTGTATAATGTAATGGGTGGGAAAACTGCAAGGTTTTATCCAAATTGATCTAGTAATTCCTCAAATATTTCTGGTACGGATTTTGGAAAATTTATTTGAACAAAAACCCGTCTAAAATTTCGATTATTTGTTACCACTAATTTTAAGCACTATGACTGCAGATCTACGAATTGAGCAGTATTACGAATATCCAAATAAAAAAGTGACCTACAACTTCGCTTCTTTTGGGTCCCTTAATTTTGAAACTTTTTTGTGCTCAAAATAATATCTTACGTCAAGACATGAATCGGTAAAAATTTTCAAGTTGAGTTAACAATTAGTTTCTGAGATAGAGTCATTTGGTTATTAATTTACTTATTGTTTTTAGTTTAGTTTATTTACTTTGAGGTAATTTTAGTTTTTTTTTTTTTTTAGTTTCTACGTATTGTAGATATATTACATATATCTGGGTTAGGTACCTCTCTCCTATGGTATCGATCACATCTGAGTTGATGATGGTGTTTTCCGATGCAGTATGGGGATTTCGTATGTTTTCTCTAATAATGGACTTTCAAATACCATATTTGCTATAATCCAAAGCTGCTGTTCTGTGTTTAGGATTTGGTCTACACCCATCGATCAGGAAAATTCCCTCTCTTTGGCGTTTTGCATAATATTAAATTGCATTTGTTATTGAATAAGAACCGAGAAAATACATTTCAGATAATGTTACTAACTTACTGTGAATTTAGGAAAGTGGAATTCCCGATTATTTCCCTCATTATTTAATACTGCGTATTGAACTTCAATATATGGCGATTATACTTATAAGAGTAAAAATTCTTCGATACAACTTTCAAGCGGATTGGTAAAGGTCCACGAACAACGTGAGAAAATATTCCAGATAAAAGCTCCACAATGTTTGTGTATGTTACGAATATATATAATTTGAAAAATCTTTTTTGAAATTAAAAATTTAAAATCTTAAAATTTAAAATTAATTTTGAAAATCTTGACTGAAATTCATTATTAAAAGTTGGAGGAAGAAAGACTGTACGTCCTAAAGCGCGATGTGCAGAGTCGCCAGATTAAAGGCCCGGGATAGTCATGTGACTTTTCCAGAGTCAGCAGGTCGGCAACTGCTGTATAATTTCCATTCACAGCCATCAGGTACAAACTTAAGATCCGTCGTGGTCTTGATCCGACAAAAAATGTGACTAAACTTGTCACATTTTTTGCTTGTGTTATCGATATCATGAATTCTGACAAAATATAGCTCAATTTGTAGCTGGAGATATTTTCTAGCGCGCGCTTCTCTCGGTTTCGTCCAGAAAACTCATTCAATGTCATAAAAATACTTGGATTCCACGCTTCTCTACTTCTAACGCTTATATTATCAAATATCTGCACAATCTCGCCAGTTCTTGACCAGCGCGCGTTAGATTGAACCTCCCTCTTTCGAATGAGCCCTTTCCTAGAAGAAATATAATCTCATATAAGGACGAAAAATTGAGGTTTAAAACCATTTTTCGCTCATTTTTGTCGGTAATGTAGTCACTCTACGTTACGAATCTACGAAGACCGGGTCCTTAAGTCTACACTCTTCCTTCCCCTTCTACGATGCAATTCCGCACGCTTCCGTCGCGGTTCGGTCACGTGACGCGTTTCGTCTCTGTTGTGCACGTGTCACAATGTCACGTGACTAGCAAAGAGAGGGTAACATTTCCCCCTCCAATCGAATCAATTCCCCTCATCTGGCAGCTCTAGAGACGTGACGCAGTGACGAAATTAAATCCGTGCTATCTCAATATCTGATTGTCAACTTACCTTAAAAATTTGCAGCGATACATGTTTTGACATGAACTATAATTTGGCACAAAAATTAGATTAAATTCGGAGGCCAGAAAGGGAAGGAAAATCGAAAGAAAATTTCAAAAGATTTCAAAAGGAATTTCGAAAGATCAATTTTGTTTATTGTCTCTTAAATTAATCTACCGAGCTGTGATTCGATGGAACCTTGAGTTGCGCACGTGCGACCGAACGTGGATAAATCGTCGAATGCCGAATAAAGCGGACTTTGAAAAAGGAGACCTTTTCGCCCCGTGGACATCGTTTCCAAATTACTCGTCGACGGAATTAAACGGCGGGACCGGCGTCCACGGGGGAGGCGCGTGTTGCCGATTTGTCAGTGTCTCAAATGCGCCGATATTCGCCCCCGGTATTCGGCGCGGGTGTATCGCGAGTACGCTGGCCAGAAATTTTCACACCTGCCGTCGCGAAAACAGCCCGAGAGTTTAATTTCCGAACAATTTGAAAACGAACGGGCCGGTCAGCGGAACGGGAGGTGGGTCTCTTAAAATCTTTTTATCCCCGTTCCACCGGCCGAACATGGACGAAATTCTATTTTGAAACAAGGCCATCGAAAGAAGCGAGTACGATGGTTTCCAATTACTCAGAATCGATTCGCATTACCTCCCGCGATTCACAATGCGTCGCTAACTCGTTATCTGGACAGAAATCCATCACTTTTATTGTCTTTACGGTAATAATATATATGTCACTGAACATTATTTCGACCGTTTAATCAGAAATATTGTTATTCTCATTTGTTTTTTTACTACACTAGTTATTAAAAAAGTAGAAAAATGTATACAGCGTGTACAAAATGATCATCCGTTAACAAAGAAAATTATTGTTAAAAATTTGAAAGGAACCATGTGTCGCAAACAAATAGTTACCGAGGCATAAGTTCACAAAGTTTTATAAAAATTTTCTAGAACACGAACGGTAACACGTACATGTAAAGTTGTTGAGAATTATGACCTTGCCATCATACTTCAAGGTCATTGAAATCCGTGAGGACCATTCGATTGCGAATAATTACCACGAATTTTCGTAAAAACATAAAATTTCTTTCTTAATGCAATGAGTTGACTTTTGTTACCCTCAGGTCTAGAGAACAAAAATACGTTAATTTTACAATACGCTCTTCCTCGATGTATGCCCCAAATATCTAGACGATAAAAGTCCCAGAACTATAACCACTGCCGTGGGATATACACTGTATTATATTCACACTCCTCGGCGTCCTTTTCTACGTTCAGCAGTGTATCAAGGAATAGTATCTTCCAACCGATAATTATCCTTGGCTAAACCCGTGTTTTGAACATACATCGTATAGACATGTACCTATTTTTACATTACTCGGCGACCGAGGCCACCCGAGCTTCGCTGTCCTTTTCTATGTTCGCAGAGTATGAAACAATGTACGGGGGGTGGTCGGTTGCATTCGATTTTAAGATCCCCCCCCCCCGCAATCAGCACAGGAAGGCTACCGTGGGGTTTAGTGGGTATACCTGCATTGCACACACCTCTGGGGAGCCCCACATACCCCCGTTTCCTCACGATAATGAAAAGGGTATGAAAGAATAGTATCTTCTAGCCGATATATGTATCTGATCAGACCCGTGTTTTGGTCATATATCGAGTAAACAATGTACGTCGAATAGCAGTCACTTAACGCGGAGCACGCGCACTGGTTCTTTTCAAGCGAATACCTACCCTAATATCGTTCACTGGAAACAATAATTCAATTGAGCGTTTCTTTGAATCCAAGAACTCCGAGCGTAACACACAACGTCGCACTCAGCTGAAACCAGAGGGCTGGACCTCGAGATAAGTACTTCCGAGGGGCAACAGTAAACTCGTCCTGCAACAATGGCCTCCGTAGAAACAGCAGTATATTTTACAGCCTCGCAATCTCTCTAATAAATAACTTTTTTTATAGTCGTTCAGTTTTTAACCGTTCCGAATTTTACGCGATCCCGGCATCCGCGCTTTACAGCTCCTTCTCTCCGGCTCTTCGTCTCTTTCCCGAAGATTGCTGATATGAAAACCTTGATGGACTCCTGATTAGGCAGGTATAGCACTCGAGCGAGGCGTGGTAAGACCGTTCCGGACCAATTACTCTCCCGGCAGCCCGGCTAGGCCTCTTACAGGCGCATTAAAAGTCTCCTCCCATTCGCGCGGCAACATCTCCACGCGGCAATCCCTTTTTCACGAACGATAACTCCGTGCAATCTCGCCCGACACTTTGTCATGCGGGATTCGAGCGCCCAGGGAAATATGATGATCCTCGGACACCGCCGGGATGAATCTCCTCTCCAGGCAACAAGGATTTTACGAGCCGTCCAACAGAGGCCCCCGACTATTTTTTCCGTCGTTGTTCAGCGGCCGTCGGGCCGCCGCGTCGTGTCGGGCAAGTTTCAATTCTCCGCTCGCTTCTCTCTCTTTCTCTCTCTCTCTCTCTCTCTCTCTCTCTCTCTCTCTCTCTCACCCCACCCCCACCCCTCGCAACTGTTCAACAATATCTTCTATCTCGCAACCGTTACTCGTCGAACACTTCCGAACGAGAACATTCCTGTCGTACCAACGTTCGGGCTCCGCGATAACCGACCGAGAACTTGTTAATCAGCGGAGAAGCTTCCGCCGTAGTTCGGAACGTGCAAAAAAAAACCGTCCGCCGCGGAAGATCACCGCGGTCCAACTTCGTCCTGCACCGCCGCCGTGGCCGGCGAACAGAATTTCAATTAACAATCACTCAAACTCCTACGAAGGACGCTTGCCCCGAGTCAGGTCACGAGAAAATTATTCGACATTGATTTTCACGAGCTTGAAATATGTTGCCAAGGTTAAGGTTACCATCTGTGAGATTACTGATCTACACCTCGAAGGGGAAACTATAAAACATATGAGGAGAGGGATAGAAAGTGTATTCTGGCAACAATTTTTTAGTTTACTCGGTATATAGTCGGGGACAAAAATAGGTGGACAGTAAGTGCAAACAGGTAAAAATAAAGTTTATCGAATTAACATGACTGTTATAATTTTAAGTTTTATTTATTATATATTCTTACAGCGTATAGATTATTTAGTCAATAATTAAAGTTCATATTTACATCTTTGCGTAAACACACCGTATCATAATGAATATGACACCTATCCATCAGCAGACAAAAATAAGTGGACACTCAATGAAATGGTTAATATAACATGGAACTATAACAAAATTAGTAATTGGTATTGCCGCATTTTGCTTGTATTACTGCTTCCAGATGTCGAGAAATACTTTTTATAAATTTTTAATTACAATCGTTACTAATCTTTTCATATTCAGACTGTAACCTTTTGAAAAAATCGACTTTATTATTTCGCTGGTCCAATGGAACATTTGCGTTCAGTGAACTCCATAAGTTTTCAATAGAATTCAAGTCAGGGCTCTGGGTCGGCCATTCAAAGAGTTTAATATTAGAATTCTTTAAAAAATTTGTAGTTTTCTTAGCAGTGTGCTTAGGGGTATTGTCTTGTTGAAAGACAAATTCGTTGTCGAAACCCATTTTTACCACTGCTTCTTCTAAATTTTCATGTGGTACTTTGCATTTTGCGAGAAGCACCTGTGGGTTAGGTTTTAGACACAAAGGTATTGAGGATAAAGCGTAATGATATTGATGAGAATCGTGGTGTATGAATGTCGTATTATATGTGATGTTGTTTATGTTTGAATGCGAAACGCTCAAGTAGTCGAGAGAACGGGGGAGTCCGTTGAGGTATGCGAGAGAATGAAGACGTGTGTCCACAAGAGCAAACGCAGTGAGAGAGAGAAAGAGAGAGAAAGACAGTACGTTGCGAGAGAACACGTGTCGCGAGAGAATATTATGTTATACATTATAGTATTAATTACTTTCAATACCTTACTTTAATCTATACTCAATTTCGTTGTCGATCCACGAGATAATTTATTGTGATTACTCACAGCACCCCCGCACCATTAATGATCCACTGCCAAACTTAACTGTGCATGTAATAAATGATCTCTTACACGCTTCATGTTTTTCTCTCCAGACTTTGTGGTTCCTTTTTAATTGCCGCAACTCAAAGTGCCTAGCAGGATAAGAATGGTCTAGCGGCCCCAGCAACGATTTTTATCAGTATTGTATGGAAAACAATAGTTTTAGGTTGAAAGATAATCCCCCAAAATTTTAAATCGCTAACCCTTCATTTAAGGATAATACGAGGATAAATACCCTTAACTGTATCATTTTTCTTTTCAGATGTTAATTAAGATATTCAGATGGAACACAAACGAAAATATTCGAGCTTACCTTCTTCATATCATATATTTTTTCACAATTTTGATCAAATTAATTCATTTAAATTTGAACAAAATATTTAATTTTTTGGGGTGGGGGTTGCAAGCAACCCTTAGAGTGACCACTACCAAAAAATTCAAGAATATGTTCTGTTACCAATTTAATATATACGAAAGTTCCAAGATCCTGAGATTGGTGGAACATAGTGAAATATTGAAAAACAAATAAAATTACGCCATTATAATAGTATAATGTATAGCGCAGTGTTTCTTACGACCCTAATTAATAATTATAATAGTATAATGTATAGCGCAGTGTTTCTTACGACCCTAATTAATAATTCTTATCGGGAGATTAAGTCCCTCCTTGATCAATTATTACTTTTTAAACGCGATGCATCGTATTATATTCTATTCTTACCTTCCCGAATTTATAAATAGACATTAAGTAGGTGTAAAAGAGAATTTTAGGAATCAAAATATAGATTCATTCAATCGTTGTCACTATTTTCCTCATCCTTCCATCATTCCTGCTAGGCCCTTTACTTTCGTCGCTCCAAATTATATTTTTCCAAAATACTAGTGGCACATTCACATATTTTTTTGCAAACGCAAAACATTTTCTCATGTTTTTTTTTTATTAATATGTGGCTTACGTTTAGCCTTGTAGAATCTTAAACCAACTTCGTGCAGTCTTCGTTTTATTGTTTTTGTTGAAACATTTACTTCCACTGTTTCTGCAATACTTCTTGCTGCAATCGTAGGATCTTTTCGACTTATACGAAAAATTCGACGGTCTTCTTGTATGGTGGTACAACGTTCGCGTCCACGACTTCTTCAATTTTTCCGTCTTATGTACTAGATATTTTTTATACATTTTTCCTACTGCACTTTTAGATACGTTGTACTTCCGAGCTATTACGATGTGGAAATTTCTTTCGTTTCTGGAATTCTGCAATTATTCTATATATATTCTCATTTGTATGAAGCCTGAACTTTTAATAATAATATTGATGGTGATCACTGCATGCATTTATACATTTCTTACCTCACAATAACATTATATCCAAGTGTCCACTTATTTTTGTCCCCGACTGTATGTCCGAAATGCCTAGCCGATAAGAGTCCCAGAACTATCTTCACTGTCGCGAGAAATAACCCGTGGGGGGTATGAACCGAGACCTCTAGAGCCTTGCTGGCGTGAATCAAAACAGTATCTTCTGGCCGACATATATCCCTGGTTAGATTCGTGTTTGGACATGTTTCGAGTAAACACTGTATCTCGCAAACCAAATTCGTCCAACAGTAACACTTATAGGAAAAAGATGTTCGGAACGATGATCTTCAAAACAGATTTCAAGGTCATTGGCGTCATTCGGTTAGGTCGAATTGTAGGTTAGAAAACGGCCTCCGTGCAGCTGCACAGTTTTCTGCAGATATCTCAAAATCGAAAGTCGTTCGGCGGTAACATGTATAGGAAAAAGTTGTTCAGAATGATGACTTTGACGACATATTTCAAAGTCATCAAAATCGGCGAGGAGGGACCTATTTTAAATAATTACATGACCTTCCAAACATATTTCAAAGTCATCAAAATCAATGAGGAGGACCATTGTCTAAATAATTACTATGATTCAGAATTATGCCCCAATAATATATGTCAGGGTCGTCGAAATTAGTGAGAAATCCCCTATTTTGAATAATTACCGAATACATTTTTCTTTGATTTTCTATGTTATTGTTTATATAGTATAGTAACGCTTAGACACGCGACAATTGGTAGGAAGAATATTATTTTACGCCTGAATATACCGGGTGTCCCAAAAATGTTGCACTTTCTTGAATACAGGTACAACACTCTTAAATGTCCCTTACCAGGAACAACACTTAGAGTGCTGGACAAAATATTGGATTAGTGGAAAGGTTCATATTTTTCGTGAAAAGTTTTCTACAGCCGGGACAAATGAAGTTCAGAAAGCGAGGGATTGATTAAGACGCGTTGCATCTAAGGTCGCATTAAATAAAATATAATATCTGAGTAAACCAGACGATCGCGGTGCACAAATGAACAACTTCGTGTCTGCGTGGTGCAGGTGCATTTATACCGCAGTCTACTCCAGTGGAGTAGCATCGTGTATTAATGAAATTTAGAGGGGCGTTTAGCGAGAAATTATTGCGTTCGTCTGGCCACGGCCTGAAAATTGTGCTTTATATCGTCCCTAAATAGAGGGGATGCAGCGTGAAATATAAATGTATGTACTTGAAACCTGAACACCATCGTTGATTCTATTTACGGCTTACAAATACGTATATACACCAGCTTTCGCGAAATAGGGGACTACGAAACGTAGAAACGTTTTGTTAATACTATAATTTCAATATCAATGATCGCTGTGATATTAACGTCTTACAAACAAGCTTTTGTGTCACGCAACCGACAACCAACAAATTGTATCGTAGGATATGTTTCCCAACGTTACGGACAAATTGTTTCGCATGATCCGCATAAACATAAAGGGTGTCCCATTTGAAATTCTTACTATGTGTGATATGAAAAAAGTTTTAGACAGCAGTTTTAGCATTATCCTCTTATTCATTCATCCTTGAGAAGACCTTGAGAAGGTCTATAAAGGTTTATTTTTAATAATAAGGAGAATAATGTTCTATTGTATTATGTGTTCTACACACTAGCTGAACACACAATAGTTATTTGAAACCAACAGCAATAACGTATGATAAAAAATATGATTCCAATTTAGAAAATGTCAAATTGATTTCTACAGGCGTTTTCGAGATCATCTCAAGGTCGAATGAATAGCAGTATGATGTGTTCATCGTGAGACCATACAGATTCTGTATAAAATATTTATTGTTCGTATCATACATATTTTTCGAGATTTTTTGCCGGAGAGTTTCAAATGGGACACCGTGTATAGTGAATACAGAAGCTCCTGAATCCAGCAACATATATCGTGGCATCAAACTTTCACGTTCAATCTCGAAGCAGATTTCACACATTGAAATCCTCTTACGGTGGATCGTTTATTCAGTTTGCTCGATATCATCGAATAAATTAATTTGCAAAATCAATCTTGTAACGATCAATTGACAACTATGGTTTCAATATTCAATGCGTTCGTGTAGCAGCATTTAGCGCTTACACCGTGAGAATTTGTCCGAATTGTTACCGCCGCGTCGCGTCGCTCGGTTCGAACAAATTATACGCCCTCCATCAAGGTTCTTGACGTCCAACAAAAATTCAGCACGAAAAAACATGCGAAATTAACAGCGTGCGAGGGGGAATTTAAAATTTCGCGATGGCCGCGCGAAGTGTACGTCGTGTTTTTCGAAGCGCGGCCGGTATAAATGAAACACGTTGTAATACAACTGCAAAAAATACATCGCCGACGGTCGTTTTTCCGCGAACTATAGCCGCGCGTTAACGGCCACGGCCCTGCGAACAAGATAAATAAAGGGAGTGACGATCGAATTAAGGAGAAACGCGAGATTTTCGTCGTTTCCGCGTTTTTCGGCCGCGCCGCTGCCAGTTTTATCGCGGACATTCATTTGTTTAAGCTACATTTAGTTTATTCCCATCGAGGGTGAACGGTAACGACCCCTTAAATCGTTGATGAGTTACGCGGAGCGTAAGTGAGTAGATAAATTTTCGTTAATGTTTCCTGTTATTTGCCCCGACGAGATTTATGCACGGCCGGGAATTTGTGACGATTTTACGCGATTTAATTCGCGGTGTGACGTCACCTGCGAGGTCGCTTTTAAACAAGATTAAAGTTTCATCGTGAACGGCTAGGGACGAAGGACGAGCTCGCAGATATAAATCGCGGGCGGATGCATTGCAATACAAATGGCGACGAAACGCTACTCAAACGCTTGCTTGTAGCCGCCTTGCGCAACAGGCACGTTAGGCACTCTGTCTTGAGTCTTGAGCTTACAATAAATTTGTAAAACCGAACAATAAACATTTCAAATAAAATCAACGAAATATTTCGAATAACTGCTTTGATCAAAAAGTTCGTCGAATCATTTTTTTATTGTAATCTCGGCGACGGTGTGACAATATTTTCACGCCAGAAATATTGTTTATAGTTTTGTTTGTAAACAGACTGAGTTTGACAAGCCTGAGTTTCTTCATACGCTTATTGCAACATCTGTAGTGTACCCATGTTTCTTTCGATCGTCATATATCGTGAAAAATGTCTGATGATACAAATTAAATTAATTATAATTAAATTTAAAAAATACAACTTTTAGTATTTTCTCTGTAATTCTGACCAATTGCAATTTTTTCCAAATTTTTTTCGTGTTAGGTAGGAAACCAATTAAGTTTTCAAAAAATCCAAGTCATATGATCCAATATTAAAAAAGTTATTGTCCTTTTAAAAGTGCCCGAATATTACTGTGACTCATTGTACATTCAGAAGGCGATTACTTTGAAAGGGGTACTATCGATTTGAAAGAAAATTGAAACATCGAATTCCGTTAAAATTATTCTAGGAACTTTTTGAACACAGTATACGTGAGTGACAAAGGCCGTTATCCAATTTGGAATTGCCGAATTCTAGTATCGAAAAATATATTTTATCCAGAAAAACTACATATATCTACAGAAAATTAAATGCTCCTTCACTTCGTCTGCGAAAAAGTTCCGCCACAAAATGTACATTTACAAAAAAATCTAGTAATGACACACTTCAAGTTATATGAAACACGTACCATTTTAGAGCTATCCATTTTCATATTTAAAGGACCATTTTGAGAATTGGAACCTTATTCCATAAAATATCGTGACAATTTATGGAGATAGAGAAGAATGTTAACTTTAAAAAATGTTTGTCTATTTGTAATAAATAAAATAACAAAAACAAAAATTTTGAAGACTAGTACAATGTGTATAAAAACTAATGGTCATCTGTCCTAGGGGTGAATCTATACCTCTGAATCCGTGGAAATTGGTCAAAGAAACTTACCGCAGAATTGTTTATGGCAAAGAAAATTGTTGTTAATGTTTTGTTGACATCAACACTTTGTATACATCGAGAAAAGAAAAAGTTTGAAAGGAACCATATGTCGCAAACAAATAGTTATCGAGATATAAGCCGTTAAAGTTTTTGCTAAATTTGATTGTGTGGAGTTATACGTATAAACAAAAGTCTACTAGTACAGTTTACATGACCGTGTCGATGAGAAGAACATATTCGTGTGCGTGCCTCGAGCGAACGAAAGGGACATGCGTCGCTAGCCCCGCACAGTGCGGACAAACGGCCTGTTATCGGCATTTCTCGTAGTTTGGTTATTAATGTATATAAAGTTTTAGATTTATATTTTATTTATATTTTTTAGATGTATATAGAATTTTAAAAAAGTTTTAGAAAAAAAATTTATTATTAAAAATTAACAAATTTATTTTTAAAAACTAACAAGTTTACAACGAAATTAATAATAAATTAACCACATGTAAAATTAACAACAATAAACTCAAACAAATTATATTACTAGTGAATAAAATAAATAAACTTAATAAAATGCTATTCGCTATCCGAGTCATTCTCAGTACTTTGATTGCGACCCTTTATTTACTCTCGATATCTTGCACATCTCGATTTATCCTTACATTCTTATTACTTTTTCAATAGTTATAAAAAATATATTAAAAACAAATTAAAAATTCATAAAAATGATTGATATATAATTAATGCAAAATTGTATTATGCATAAAAATAACTATTATATGATTATTATTAACAATTTCCATCCTATTACACATGTTTTGCAAAAGAAATGTATTTCATATCGTAATATAAACGAATATTGAACTTTTCCAGTAAATTCCATACTGTAACTGTGGCGAACAAATGGCAAAATTTTTTACAACCAAATTTGTTTACAAATGTATACTTATTAACAATAAATAATAAATTTTAATAAATTATTATTTATTGGTAATAATTATATAGTAATAAGTTAATAAGTATTTTAATAAATTAAAAATAACAAATTTTCCACGATGGATCCTAAAGAAAAGGTATGGACACTTCTTAAAAAGTTTATAAAATTAAGAGTCGCAAATAGTAGCAAACAAAACTTTGAAATTCTTAAACTATAATAAGTAATGTATCCCAATATGCATGAATCTCAGGATATATTTTACCGTTTTTGTTTTATGTTAATTTGACGTTTTATATGCAATTAACAAATAAAACCACAGTTAAAAATTTGTACAAAAAATAAATCTACTTTATTAAATGTATAAAGAATGCATATTCCTTGGTAAGCACTTTCCATTACACAGAATTATTATTGCACACTCATTTACAGTTAATATAATACTTTTTGATTTTTGGCACTTTAGAGAATGGCCAAATTTTTTTACAAAAATCTAAATTTCGTTACTAATGTATATGTAATGGTAATTAGTCACAAAAAATTAAATTTAACAATAAAATTAATAAGTTGAAAAAAAATTATTTTATAAATAAAAAAAACTGTTAAATGATTTTTAAATGAATAATAATATGAATTTCCTGCTAATATGCAGTTCTGCCAAAGGAAATTTTCGTACATCGTCAAATAAAAATGTAGCGAGATGTGCCGACTTGTCCGCACTGTGCCCCGTACCAAATCATTGTCACCCTGTCCATTCGAATCATGAAGTTGCACTGGAGTTACGTATTGCATCACAAAAGACTGTTGTTCTCAAATAATTCATTTTTTCCTTGGTGAATGTCATTTCTTAATTAAAAAATATTAGAAATATCTTTGTTTTGCAAATTTTACCACTGGTTCAAGTGTCAAAAAGTTTGAATAAATATGGCTGCATTTTACGTTTCTTCGTCTTTCTCTTTGAAATTTCGTTTTGTAATTCGCGGAGCCGCAAAACTGTTTATTGTACTATTCATTATTTTAGGTTAATAAAATTGCTGGATATACCTTAGGCATTCTGAAGTAAGGGTCGCTAGCGAAAAAATGTATGTATATGGATAACTTCTGAATTTTTGTCCATAATGATCTAAAAATGGTTAGATGGAAGGTTCCCTGGCAGGAGTGCGGTGACGTATCTATATCTTGTCCAATGGGCGAGGCAGTAGAGTGGGACAGAGTTGAAGTTATTATCCTTCCAAGATAATTAGCAAAGGACGCACGCTGATACTTCACTGCTTCGTCTCGTTGGACAGAGTAGATGTATCAATGCGCGGCTGATTGGTTCAGATTGGTTAATTTTCGGTTGCAGTCCAAATATTGACTACAGCGGTCACACACACTATGTAGCGGGTGACTTCGAAACCAAAACAATGGGACTGCGGGCGCAACTGAGGTGGGGATAGGCACACCTAACGGTAGGCTTCTCAAGAATGGTGACACTTAAAAATTGGCGAAATTAAAATTATTTTAAGTGAACGCTGCACATAGCCTAGCACGGTTGACGCACGTTAGAAGCAAAGCCCGGGAGGCTGTGTATTGCGATGCAGCGTTCACTTGAAATAATTTTAATTTCGTCAATTTTAAAGTGTCCGCTTTTTTAAAAACAGGTCCGTAAAGGAGACACTTGGGGCTATAACCTCAATTTTTTGAAATTTTTACAAAGGTACCTGCGAAAACATAGCATTTGTTTAAAATAATTGCCAAATAAATGGTGAAAAAACATTTTTTCCAAGTGACAACATGTTCGGTAAACACTTTTATGTTTTCGCTATAAGCTTCCAAAAACTCATTTTCATCGGGGTGATAGTTCTAGTCTTATAATATAATGAAAAAAGGGTGACACCTATTTTTACGCGTCTGTAAAAACAACAATTTTTAAAACATCGAAAAATCCATTGAGATTCGATTGATAGGTCATCATCATCGGTGAAGTAGTTTTTTAAATAATACAACATTTATAATGTTTTTCTCCCTTCGCCACGGCCTCGTCACGGCGACCAGGGTCGCTGAGTATTCTTCGCAAGAATATTTCGTGAAACCCCGGCCGCAGCCAGGTCGGGTCTTCCCACAGGATCCTCAGGGGCAAGAGGGGAGTAAACGGTTCTGGGGTTCTGGTAGCTAACCCCCGTGGTGCGCGGCACTTGGCCTTTGTTGCGAGCATCTTGAGCGCCTCTCAAGTGGCCTTCAAACACGACCAACTCTGTATGGTATAGGAAAACGTGCACCGTTTCCGGGCACGGTGAGACCTGTCTTGTTTCGGCCGACCAATCAAGGTCGACACAATCAAATTTTGCAAAAACTTTAACGGCTTATATCTGGATAACTATTTGTTTGCGATGTATGGTTCCTTTCAAACCTTTTCTTTTCTCGATGTATAGAAAGTGTTGATGTAAAAAAACATTAATAACAATTTTCTCTGTTATAAACGATTTTACTGCAAGTTTCTTTGACAAATGTCCACCGATCCAGAGGTGTAGATTAACTCTTAGGACGGATGCCCATTACTTTGTATACACTCTGAACATAGATGACGCCTATACATGGTGTGCCATAAATGTCGGAAAACCTTGAAAGGGGTGGTTCCCGAGGTTATTCGAAGTACAGTAGCTCACGAAAGTATTCGAACGCTTCCAATCTACATCGTTAACAAATAAAATACACCCGTTGGGTTTAAGTTTTCAAAATAAGATTGTAAATAAAGACACATAAGAGTCTTGAGAATGTGTAAGTAAAATTACAAAAAAATCTGACAGCACATACGGGATTCACAAGGCATTGAGTATAAACATACCATTTTCGGACGTCACAAAAGTATTCGAACGTACGAATAAATCTTGAATTGTTTGATGTTAATATCTGGTTGGTCCTCCTTTGGCATCAATAACGTGTCTTAGCCGGCTTTCCATACTATATACAAGTTTTTCCGTTGTCTTTTTTTCAATGGAATTCCATATTTCTATTATTTTGGTTTTTAACACTTCCTTGGACGTTATGTCAAAATTCATAAGTTTTCTTGCAATTTCGGCCCATAAATGTTCTATAGGATTTATGTCAGGACTTTGCGGAGGAGTTTGTAGTGTATGCGGGGTATTATATATGATCCACATTCCTTTGCAATCCCAGCTGTATGTTTAGGATCGTTGTCCTGTTGGAAGTAGAAATCATCCAATAGGTTCAATTTAATTGCACTTTGTTTCAAATTTTGTTTCAAAATATTCAGATATTTGTGTGTTTCACAGATCTCCGTGTTTCACAGTTGGAATCATATTCTGTATTTGCAATGCTGTGTTGCACTTTCGCCACACATAATGCTGTCCATCCGAACCGAAAATATTAAACTTACTTTCATCCGAGAAAATAACATTATTCCAAAATGAAATATCCTTATCAATATACATTTTTGCAAACGTTAGTCTTTTCTTTTTATTAATTTTACTGATACATGGCTTTTTTCGTGGTATTCTTCCATGGTAATCATTACTCCGCAGAACCCTACGACACAGTTCGGGATATACATCTTTCCCAAAATTATTTGCAACAATCCCCACAAGTTTTGATGCAGATGTGCTTGGATTTTTCTTAATTTCACGTATAATCATTTTCTCCTCTCTGGGCGTTAACTTCTTTGGACGTCCTGTACGCTTCTTGTTTGTAATATTACCTTCAGTTTTCGACTTTTTTACTATATAATGTATCGTAGATTTACTTCGATTTAATAATTTGGCAATTTCAAGATAAGATTTATTTTCATTATGCAACTACAATATTAATTCACGTTCACATTTACTGGTTTCTGATTTTTTCGTGCTCATGATTAGAATAACTATGAAAGATTATACTCTACGAAATCTGTATGAACCACACGATGTCTCGGAATCGACTAAAGTGTAATGTTTACATTTCAATCACTAGAAATACGCTTCTTGTCTACGCGTTCGAATACTTTTGTGACGTCCGTAAACGGTATGTTTATACTCAATGCCCTGTGAATCCTGTATGTGTTGTCAGATTTTTTTGTAATTTTACTTATACATTCTCAAGACTCCTATGTGTCTTTACTTACAATCTTATTTTGAAAACTTAAACCTAACGAGTGTATTTTATTTGTTAACGATGTAGATTGGAAGCGTTCGAATACTTTCGTGAGCTACTGTATGTATTACTAGTTACTTCAAATGACCTAAGAAACCACCCCTTTTAAGGTTTTCCTACATTTTTGGGGCACCCTATATAGCCCGTATAATCTCCTTTTTCATTAATATATCGTAAATCGTTGGATATTGATTGTTCGAAATATGTATAGTTTGTTTTACTATAAATAGAATATTATTTTAATTATATACATTATAATGTTAATGTTTTTATTGTTGTTGATTATAATGTAAATAAGTTATTTGCATTATAATGTAATTAAATTATAATGTGAATTTCATTGCATAGTGTAATCAACACATCCTGAGGAAGTTGGAAATACACATTCTCAAGATCTATTAGAAATATAAATAGCAAAATAATTCAGATCTATTGATTCCTGATAAGATAAGATAAATATAAGTTCATACGACCCACGATTTCCAGTTGGTTTGTAAGTGAAATTACTATTGCTATTGGACAATTTATTAAAAAATTTTGTATTGCTAATTTTTAATTTTCAAAAGACCTGGCGGTAGACTCTTGCGATTCAGATTAATTACATTTTCTTAAAGTATATTTCACCAATTTTTCTGGTCAAAGTAATTTGATGCGTTGCATTAAAAAAATTCACGCCAGATATAAATTGCTTTCCCTATCCATGATGGATGATCTAAAAATTTGAAATGAGTATATGAAATAGAGCCAATATCTATTTCCTGTTCTTCCCGTACGTATATTTTACGTAGTAATCTAGCAAAAGATACGAATTTACTGATTTCCATCCCCATATTTTTCGAAATGGTATTTTTGACAAAGAGAATTATTCTGCAAAATGTATTAAAAATGGAACTAGTTATCAAACTGAACCTCTGAATCAGAAGATAATCGAAATGAGAATTTATAGTGACTTGTAAAATGTAACATATAGTATTTTTTCGTGATGCTGACAGATTGCAATGTCTTCAAAATTTCTTTTACACATCATGCAGTAAACTAGTCCTTCCATCTCCTCAAAATAAAATTCCTGCGAGTGAATTCCTCGCCTTAAAACTTCGATTTTTGAAATTAACTCGTAAAGATGTACAAGATGATATAGTAAAAAGTTAAAAATGTCCGGATTGCCAAGGTGAAGTTTAATCAAAACTAGCATTCCGCTCTCTCCAGCCACGGAAAATGGAATGTCTCGATTTTGATCTGTGAGAAGTGTATTCTAGTAAGAATGTTCTTCTCGTGATAAACTGAGATATGTTACTTTTTGTACGACACGTCGAAATATAATATAATGCTGGACAAAGATCGTGTTTGTTCCCGAAATTGGTAAGTCAGTAATGCGTTGTTTACCCCCTAAATTGGCAATGCATGCCTCCATTCATTTACTCCTTAAATTGCAAATGCATACCGTGGGTTGAATGTCAGAGACCCCAGGTCTGGAGATTGAATTTCTAAGCTTTCGGTGCGCAATGCACATCGCTGAGAAACGGGACGGGCAGAGGCCACAGTTAATAATAAATGTCCGATTGCCGGGTATAATGGGTTCTCCATTACACGGAGAACGATCGCAGACAGTCCCATCTTCCGGGTTGGTCGGCCATGTTTCAAGAATCCCGGCGCGACTGCGAGAACTCGCGCTTGGCAAGCAAACAGATTCTTAAAGGACGCTTATTGTTAGTAGCGATTCATGGAAACCGGTAACACGAGTACACCGAAAACCGGGTCGTTATAAGCCATAATAAATCGCGCATTATGTAGGTTAATGCCACGGGTGGAAGAATTATCCGGCGAATTTACGACGAGTTTGTCGCCAAAACCGGCGCGGAGAAAAGAAAGGGAGGCTCCAGACAGAGGGGACGGATCCCGCGACGATAATGGACCCTCGGCAAGAACACAGCTCGTCCAACCGACCGAAGAAGTTAATTTACGAAAGAGGATTTCGCCACGGACAAAACGTTTGTAATCCTTAACAAAGGGTGCTCGAAGTTCTTGAACAGCTAGACACTTGGGTCCGCAAAGGGTAGCGGTTGCTTGGAATTTGATATTAACTTTTAATTCCTTTTGGCTCTCTTTATTCCCGAAATACGGCCTTATTATAGTCGAATCCCGCGTAATTCCTTTACCTTTCGTGCCGCCCCTGTAATTAAAAATGCACGAGGACTAATGTAAATTCAACGTCATGTGTAATACAACTGGTATACCTGGGTACATAATAAGAGTGGTTGAACGCACAGTGACACTTATCCGAACTGTCCTGTATTGAAACGTGCTTTCATTCTTAAAAGACCACGGTCAGGGTCCCACAGACGCTTGCTGCCCCCACCAACCTCTCCTTTATGCAGCGCACACTGTCGTCGCGTTTCGCCACGTTTCGGGCCGCAGCGGAAGCGTGGGGAATAGCGCGGTAGAAGGAGAAGTTAGAGTGGGGACACAAGTCTTGATCTGGCAACATTATTCGTAGCTACTCGCGACAGCCGCGTCCTTTCTCCATGGAACGGCGCGCACTGGAAGGGGATAGTGGACGCTATGGTGAGAACAGAGGAACCTACAGTGGGGAAATTGGACGCAATAGTGGGGAATTAGACGCTACAGTGGGGACAGTGGGCGCTATTGTGGGGACGGTTTGGTCTCAATTGAGTCAAACGTGCCGAACCTTGGACTTCGCATTTGGTGCATTTATGTCAAAACCGATTACGTGAAATTAAAAATAGTGAACTAACAAAATTTTTAAATACCAATATGTAATTTTCAATTATTTACATTACTAAAAGTACAAAGAATTAATTAATAAACAAAGTTTGTATTTTGCATAAACAATCGCGGCCTAGTTTTAATTAGCCTGGTTTCATTATAAATTTAAACCAATGGTATCCCCATTAACATTCTATTTAAGTCTATTTATAGACTTTTTAATAATTGTCCCACATGACGCGGTGCGTTTTAATGAATAAGGTCAACGAAAAGTACTTTTCAAAAAATTGAACAATTAATAATTAATCGTAACCTGGTCTAGATTTTGGAAAATCGTCAGCGAGTAATTTCACAAAAATATCCATTCCGCAGTGCAAATATTTTGTAAGAGGATGTACAGTTGCTCTCCAAATATTTTTCTGTTTCGAGATTAATTATGTTACACGATCAAATCGTTGGGGATGTATTTTTAAGCGAAAACAGAAGCGCTCATTTCACGCTGCGGTCGGCCATCGTTCCGTCCCTCGGTCGAATCGCCCTCTGAATAAACGAACAGGAGGGGTTTTTCATATTTAACCAGGAATATCGCGGCGTACGAACGTAGACTGATCGATGATCAAACATTGAACGGGGCTGCAGTACAGAGGTCGCATTGTCGAGTGTGTATAAAATATGAATATACTGCTTATCGGTGAATAATGCAGGTTTGCATTTGGGAGATGGTTTCGTTACTCATCAGCTGCAGATCGTTCTAACATTCTACTATTGGATTTGAGAAAAAAAGTTCCGCAATATCTGAATAAATGTTACATAATTTATATTTCAATCTGAACGAGAAGATTCTCCGGTCAATTTTCCAGAATGTGCCCTTCATAATTCCCTATTTAAATTTGACGCGAACTGTCGGACGAAATAGATTTCCTAACCCACGCTGTCGCTCAAAACTGTTTGAATAAGCACAGATAATGAGAATAAGCTAATATTAAAAATAAAAACAGAAAACGCAGCATGCACTATTTAAGTTCCATTCGTAGTCTGTTCATTGACAAAATTACATTCAATTATTCTATAAAACATTTTTATATAGGGTGGTCGGTAACCGGTGATGCAAACAAAAAGGGGATGGTTCTACGTAAAAATAAATAGTAAAAAATGTAGAATAGAATTTGTTCATATTTGTTGAGCATTTGTAAAAAGTAGAACCTGTAGGTCATGAAAAATACTAAAACGTTCATTTCATGTATATTATTTTCAGACCAAATATATTTATTTTGTATTTCTAACATATTTATAGCGCATTTATTGGTCACATATTAAAAATAAAAATTGTACTATTCAAGGAGATTAATTCTTTGTTCTCGTGTCCAAGGTGTTCTGAAGGCCATCGATGATTTTTAAATGGCATCATATATGTTTAACGTCAAATGTTGTAGCTGACGTCAAGACGAGTTAAAAAATGTTGTATCCTACGACATTCAAATGACCTTGGACTCACAAATAGGTATAGTTTGACTACTTCGTTTGATCCGCGGAAATTTAGTTAAGAGCCAAGAAAATTACGAATGATGAAATACTATAGAACATGTAAAGTCTCTCAATTTTTATTTAAATAGATGTAATTTAATGTCGGAAAAGAGACAGGCTTTGTTAATGGAACACTTTTGTCTCCCGACGAGTTCGGACATGGGATGTTTCACCGTATATCGAGCGTCTTATCATTTCGTCCGGCACTATATGTCCTAGAAACTTGAAATACGATTTCGGTCCCGAAACTCCCTTCGTTCGATGGACACCGGCGTCGCGTCGCGGGCAATGCGTCCACGCTCAAAAGTGTCCGGTGCATCGATGCAGCTACGTCGTATGCACGCTGAAGTAATCACAATCAAAACAGGGGGTCGCAACAGGGGCGGCTCAATTAACGGAATACGTGGTTTCCGGGCGGACGCACGAAACCACGAATCGAAAGGGAATGACTCCTTCCGGCTAGAGTGGCGTATGGGAACGGGGGTGGTAAGCGGAGGCAGAGGTGCTCTCGATTGTGGGCGAGGTCGTTGTTTTGCAACTTGCTGGTGACCCATCGGACGTTCCGCGAAATTGCAGCCAGCATTGCGGAATGAGAGGACGCAGGCGGTGGTGGTCGGTGTGCATAAATTACGAGGAGCCCGTTCGGTCCGGCAATAAATCATAGCCGTGGTCCCGGCCGACAGAGAATTCAGTTGGGACGTCATTGCGTATGGAACAATTTAAGATGCCTGTGTAGGTACGGGCCGATACATATTTTAAGTTCTCACAATTGCACGTCGACGCGCCCGGTGATTTATGGGCGTCGTGACGAGGAGAAAAATTCGACGCGGACGGTAACGCAAACCTTGTAACGAATTTAATTAAAAAACCGAAAACACCAAAAAGAAGTATTGTCAATGCAGGGGACGACGGGTCAGCGGACTTCATTCGAGCTACCACCGTACCGGCATAGCACGTCGTCACCAAGTTCCACGAAGTCGACCGCGTGATTAATGAAGTTTCGCTTGAAGATCTTCCATAATATTTGCGATATTCAAATATAGATTATTTCATTCACCATATACTTTCACTTATATAATCTCTATCATTATCAAGGACAATTTGCCATCTTTCTTGCAAATATTCAATCCTCCTTTTATAGAAATCCAGGGTTCGTGAAGCAAAATATGACTCAAGGTGCCTCCTTACATCATCTACAGAAGTGAATGTTTTATTTCTTAAATAATGTTCCAGACATCAGAAAAGATGATAATCAGAGGCAGCAATATTCGGTGCGTACGGGGGGTGCGGTAAAACTTCCCATTGCAATTCATTGATTTTTTCCCGAATTGCAGTATTACACCTTTTCTCTGTACTAAAAATGTAAAACTTCCCATTGCAATTCATTGATTTTTTCCCGAATTGCAGTATTACACCTTTTCTCTTTCCTAAAAATGACATCTTTTTCGATAGTTATGAATACAGCCGTTGTAATTGCTGACAATACAGCTCAGCAGTAACTGTTTCTCCAGGTGTCAAAAACTCCAAGTGAATTATGCGACGACAGTTCCACCAAATGCACAGTAACAGTAACCTTTCTAAGTGATAACCTATGTTTAGGGGTTAATATTGCGGTTTGATTTGCAGAAAGCCATTGCTTAAAACGTTTTATGTTATCATAAAGAATCCATTTTTCACCTCCGGTAACGATTCTGCTAAGAAATGGATCTCTACGAAATCTGGATAGCAATGAAGTGGAAATTGATGGACGAATATTCTTGTTGCTGTCAGATAATTGATGCGTTAACCATATTCCTTGCCTATATGCTTTCCCCATTTCGTGTGGGTGCCTTTGTATAGTTGACTTTGTATAATTTTGGATCAGCTTCCACTAGAGATTTTAGGGTGTCGTTATCAAATTCAACTAGTCATCCACTTCGAGGCCTGTCAGAGAAATCATAATCACCAGTGTTCCGTCCGTAACGGATTTCTAAATTGCCTTTTCCTAACATTTGG